>ML792225.1:13956-30400 GCA_009831015.1 Picea engelmannii | reverse complement strand
CATCAAGTGACTTATAAAGAATTGCATTAAATGAGCATAAATTAAAGTGCACCATTAAAGAAGGAAAAGCTCAAAAATGAAGAGACATAATCATCAAATMTGAACACAAAAAACTTGATAACGGATTTCGTCCCTGGTRGACTATGTCTCCGGGTCCTGCTCTCAAATGGGTAGGTTTTTTCATTAACTCAGCAACAGAATTTGGCAAAATACATAAGTATACCTCATTCTAAAATCAAGMTGCAGAAATATTGCTCAGATCAGAAAACAGACAGCACCACTGAATTTGTGGCRTCGAATTACCCAAAAATGACTGTCTYCACRCYTCGATCYGACTTTGGMACTCCCAGGCCCAAGAAGATTTTTGTCTCRGTTTTTGTGCCCTGCAACCTGCAATTAATGTTGTTGTACCCTATCTTGTAATATGTGYTCGAACGTACACATGCAYGCCTCCTTCCTGGGCTCGGGCGGATGCAGCTCTTAAGTAATTAAACCGGMGTTCATTACAATGAGGGGTCGTTGGCCCGTTGGTTAAGGCATGAGTATTAAGGTGTTATGGAGGGAGGAGGTCTCGGGTTCAAACYTGTGGGCCTCCCCCTTTTGGCTTTGTTGTTATAACAATACACATATATATAACCAATCCGCTCCRCTAGATTTGGGGAAGGTTCTATTCGATAGTTGGTGTCGGATTTGGCGTGGTCCGCCAGATTTGGCGGACCCACCAAATCATTTGTTTTTTTTCAAATTTTGGATACGGGTTGTCATTGGGCATTTKCCCACTGCCACGTGACARCCCATGACTGGGACACATGGTAGCCTCCTATTCGGCCACATCATCCACTGCACCGTCAGTCTGCCATGYCAGTGCCAYGTCATCGTACGGATGCCACATCACTGCCAACTCACCATGCCACRTCGGGGCCACGTCACTGTACGGATTGCCATGTGGAAAAATCCTAYTGGTCCACRGATCGGTCYAKAASTGCCAAATCTRGGTGACACGTGGCAGCCTCTGGTGCTGCCACATCACCATGATGACATCATGTTGACRTTAGCATGACACATGTCAGCTCATGCTCYTGCCACRTGTGATGTACRAATGTTGACGTCATCYGTACCRGTGCTGATGTAAGCAGTACAAATGTTGACTCATCCCCCTGCTGACTGAGATAGGTTGACCAAACTTTGACCRCGAATATCTTTCGATCMGTAACTCCSTTTGACGAGTTGTTTGCGTCGYTAGAAATCTTGCGACRCGCCCTTCGTCGTAATGTCATTTTCATTGAGTTTTGAGAACTTTGAATTTTTKCCCTTTCTCTGTCTGTTGAGGCCATTCTGAGTGTYCTGAGTTGCTTCTGCRAGTTMTGAGTTGTTCTTAGTCTTCTMTGGATTCTTTTTGGATCACACCTTCCCACTGAGAGTTTTTTGGACCACCAAAAGCTTTCATCAATCAACAAATAAGTGAGGGAAGAGTCCCCTCACTTTGTCCTTCTCAATCCACTTTGCCTTGCTTGGATGTGTGTCCTTTAAGCCTACTCGAAGATAATCAACATCACCCATGCGTGAAGTCCTCGTCCTTCTGTCTAGGATGATATCTTCCTTTAACTCCTCCAATTACTTAGGAGCAAACTCATCAACTAAACGTATTGAAACTTCCTCATCCTGATCCATGATCATGGGAGGCTCAAAAAGTTTCAAGTTCTCTACATTTACAACTAAGTAAATATGCATATAAGGTGGAAGATCGAGACGAAAAACATCGGTACCACTTTTCTCCAAGACAGAGAAGGGTCCATAACGAATGGGCTTGAGTTTCTTGCCTTCACCCTTCAATATCTCCTTGTTGGTGTGAAGCCATACCTGGTCTCCAACCTGGAATGAATGATCAACCATGTGCTTTTCATGCCGAGCTTTATATTGTGCTTGACTTTTCTCCAACTGTTCCCTGACTGCCTGGTGCACGTGCTGGATCCTTTGGATGAACTTGTGGGCTCTGACCTCTGTTCTTTCTTCATTTGCATCTGTCTCTCTCACATACATCAAGTTCAAAGGAACCTTAGGTAGGTACCCAAAACATGTCTCTAATGGCGAACACTGAGTGGAGGAATGTAAGGCTCAGTTGTAAGCATGTTGTACATAGGGTATCTGTTCATCCCATAACTTGGGATGATTGTTGTAGTAGCCTCGAAGCAAAAGTACCATTGTTCAGTTTACCACCTCTGTCTGTCCGTCGGTCTATGGATGGAAAGCAGTGCTCCTCTTCAATTTGGTGTCCATCATTCTCCACAAGCTTGTCCAAAAATCCCCAAGGAATTGAATAGCTCGATCTGAGATAATGGATGTGGGTAACCCAAAGTGAACCCAAACATACTGAAAGAAGAGATTAGCAGTCTACTCAGCAGTGATATGCTTTTTACATGGCATCAGGATACACATCTTGCTGAACCTATCCACTACAACATACAAATAGTCATGACCCCCTTTTGACATTGGTAAACCCCCTACAAAATCCATGGAGATACTTTCTCACGGATGGGATGGAAGAGGAAGTGGTGAGTATAGCCCCAATTTTCTATTAGTGGGGTTACAAGTAGAACACATCACACACCCCTTTACATATTTAGTTACAATTGATTTCATTTGAGGCCAGTAACAAAACCTCTGCAAATGAGCCATAGTTTTTCCTACCCCAAAATGCCCAGACATAAGAGAAGTGTGAGCTTCTTGTATTACATGGACTCGTTCACTTGTAGGAATACACAACTTTCACAGATGGTAGAGTAGTTTTTCCTGCAGACAATAGTTTTCTACCTGTGCACCATGGGTTAGCTTCTCATATACTTCTTTAAAATCTTCATCAATGGCATACTGTTCCACATAGCTATCATGAGATAAAGAAGTATTCTTCAAAATAATAGAAGCAACAATAAGAGGACTAGAAAACATATCAGCTACCTTGTTACGCATACCATTTTTGTACTTGATTACCAAGTGAAATTGTTGTAGAAAACCCATCCATATGTAGTGTCGAGATTGTTGTAGTTTGGTTTGTGCTTGGAGATACTGTAAGGGTTGGTGATCTGTATGTATGATTGTTTCCTTCCCTAAAAAGTAGTGCTTCCATTTCTTTACGCTTTGAACTAATGCATACAACTCTTTATCATATGTAGGATAGTTAATAACAACTTGGTTAAAATTTTCAGAGTGGTAACAGATAGGCTTACGATATTGCATCAATATTGCACCCATGGCATATCTGTTGGCATCTGTCTCGACATCAAAAGGTTGTTGAAGATTCAATAGTGCTAATATTGGTGCGGTATTGATCTTCTCCTTCAAAGTGTCGAAGGATTTTTGTTGCTTTCCTTCCCACTGAAAAGTGTTCTTCACACTGATTAAGGCATGCAAAGGAGTTGATATAAAGGAGAAGTTTGAAATGAACCTCCTCCAATACTGGACTGCACCTAAGAAGCTCTGAATCTTGGTTACACTTTTTGGCTCAGGCCAATTTACAATTACATCAATTTTTAGTTGTCATCCGCCTACAATATGGCCTAAGTATACAAGTGCAGTTTTTCCAAATTCACATTTAGACAATTTTACATACAACTTTTCCCTTTGCAATGTATCCAATACTTGTTTTACATGCCTCACATGTTCATCCCAAGTCCCACTAAAAATAAGAATGTCGTCTAAATATACAATCACAAAGCCATCTAGGAAAGGCATGAATACATCATTCATCACACGCATGAAATTTGTCGGAGCATTACAAAACCCAAACGACATAACTAACCACTCAAACAATCCATGTTTGGTTTTAAAGGAAATTTTTCATGCATCATGTTCTGCAACCCTGATTTGATGGTATCCACTACGCAAATCCAACTTAGTGAAATAAACAACATTCTTTAACTGATCGAGTAAATCATCTATACGAGGAAGAGGGTATCGATTTTTCACCGTGATTTTATTTAAGGCCCGATAATCGACACACATTCGCCATGTGCCATCTTTCTTTGGCACCATCATGATTAGAGAACCACAAGGAGATTAACTGGGCTTGATGACCCCTTGATCCAATAAGCCCTGTACCTACTTCTTGATCTCTGTCATCTCCACAACTGACATCCTGTACATGCCCACATTAGGAAGAGGATAATCCTACTGAAGATGTATCTCATGTTGGATTTCCCTCTTACGAGGTAATCCATCTAGTTCCTGGAAAATATCATCATACTTAGAAACAATATTAATTCATTCATTCTTATGAGAAGGACATCCTTGGAAAGTGTCAGATGTTTCGACATCTTTCTCTCTTACAACCATGAGTACATATCTCTTATTAGTGTTTATGAGTCTCTTCATTTTCCTTGCACTAACAAGGGTTGTATTTACCCTCATGATGTGAGCTCTAACAATATATTCCACTCCCCCTTTAGTAAGGTGGTATTTGTTCTCATGACGAAACAAGATTGTTTTTCTATCATAAAGATAAGGACTTCCCAACACTATGCCATATATATCAAGTGATACAACATCCAAATCCACTTCATCAATCAACTTTGAAGCAATAGCAAATATGACCCTACATTGTTTGGTGACATTAAGTTTTGCTTTATCACATACCCAACCAAGAGGATAAGGCTTCAGATGTGGTTTTGTTTCAAGACCCATCTTCTTGACAAGTACTTCAAATATTAAGTTTACTTGGGAACCCGGATCAAATAATGTATCTATTTTAGTGTGTTTAGATACAACTCTTATGTGAAATAATTCATTCCTCTTTCATTCATCATCATGAGATTCATTATTGGAATTTGAACTAGCATGAAGGGAATCTTTACCTTGTACTCCAACCGTTGTGATCTTTCCTTCGTCCCCTGAATCAAAACCAAGATCTCGTTGCACTGTAGCAATGGTTTTTTTTCTTCCCCTTTCCACCAAACTGCTTTGGTCTCTTCTCTGGATGCAGTTTCCAATAGTGTTCATCATCGTGACCGCTTTTCTTGTAATGAGTGCAAGATGGCTTTCCTCCTTCTCTCGTCACTGTGGCAATCTTCTTGTCCTTCCTTTTAAACTTCTTGAAAGGTTTATGTGGGAGATTGGAAGGTTTCTTTGTGGGATCTTCTTGAACATGCTTTCCCATGTTCTCAAGGTGAGTGGCTTGCACACAAACTTCGCCAAGATTGGTGGGGTTAAACGAGAGCAAAGTATGACGAATATAACTGTGAAGTGTGCAAATATACTTCATTAAAGTTTCATAAGAATCCAAAGGAATGTTTAATGCAAGAGATTTATTCCTAAATTCTTTTGTGAAACTTTGTATAGTTTGACCTTTACTTTGCCTTAAAGTTTCCCATTCCATCATTGATTTATGTAGATAACCCAATGGATAAAATTGCTTCCTTATCGTTGATTTAAATTCCGACCATGAGGAAAGAATATTACCACACTTACTTCTGTCGTGAAGCTTTCTCTCCCACCATACGAGAGCGATGTCTTCCAACCGAAGAGAAGCCGGTTTCACTTTAACTTCCTCTTCATCAATATGTTGAACATGGCAATATACTTCAACCTGTCGGATCCAATTATCTAGCTTTTCAGGATTAGCATCTCCATTAAACATAGGTAAAGAAAATTTTACATCAAGCTTTAATAATGGTTTCTTAAAAGAGGCTTTATGGCTAGAATGATGAGAATGATGAGAATTCTCATAAGAAAAAGAACTAAGACTTGATGGTGAAGATGGAGGCTCGGGAGGGTCTCCTCCAATCCCTTGGTTTACCAAAGCATCATCATCAGCATGTGCTTCCTTTGTCTTCCCTTTCTTCTTCATCCTCTTCTCATTATCTCCATACATTTGTTCGACCATTTTTGACATGCGATGAAAGACCATATGAACGTTTTTCTCATGTTCATCATGCTTGTCTTCTTCTACCATTTTCTTCCTTCGAGATACACAGCCAACTTCAGGATTGAAAGTCTTAAGAGTTCCTTCACCCTGCTTATGCTTGGCCCTAGTAAGCATTCACACTCAACAATTCAATTCAAAGATGACTGCTCTGATACCAACATGATCCAGGATCTTTTCATCGAGTGACTTATAAAGAATTGCATTAAATGAGCATAAATTAAAGCGCACCATTAAAGAAGGCAAAGCTCTAAAATGAAGAGACATAAGCATCAAATTTGAACACAAAAAACTTGATAACGGAGTTCATCCCTAGTGGACTACGTCTCTGGGTCCTGCTCTCAAATGGGTAGGTTTTTTCATTAACTCAACAAAAGAATTTGGCAAAATACATAAGTATACCTCATTCTGAAATCAAGCTGTAGAAATATTGCTCAGATCAGAAAACATACAGCACCACTGAATTCGTGGCATCGAATTACCCAAAAATGATCGTCTCCATGCCTCGATCCGACTCTGGCACTCCTAGGCCCAAGAAGAATTTTGTCTCGGTTTACGTGCCCTGCAACCTGCAATTAATGTTATTGTACCCTGTCTCGTAATGAGTGCCCGACCGTGCGCAGGCTCGGGCGGATGCAACTCTTAAGTAATTAAACCAATGTTCATTACAATGAGGGGTCGTTGGCCCATTGGTTAAGGCGTGAGTATTAAGGCATTATTGAGGGAGGAGGTCCCGGGGTCAAACCCGCGAGCCTCCCCCTTTTGGCTTTGTTGTTATAACAATACACATATATATAACCAATCCTCTCCGCTAGATTTGGCGAAGGTTCTATCCGATAGTTGGTGTCGGATTTGGCGTGGTCCGCCAGATTTGGCGGACCCGCCAAATCATTTGTTTTTTTTCAAATTTCGTATATGGGTTGTCATTAGGCATTTGCCCAATGTCACGTGGCAGCCTCCTATTCGGCCACACCATCCACTGCACCGTCAATGTGCCATGTCATCATACGTATGCCACGTCACTGTCAACTCACCATGCCACGTCACTATACAGACCGTACGGATTTCCACGTGGCAAAATCCTACTGGTCCACGGATCGATCCAGAAGTGCCAGATCTGGGTGACACGTGGCAGCCTCTAGTGCTGCCACATCACCATGTTGACGTCAACATGACATGTATCACCTCCTTCTCTTTCCATGTGTGTTGTACGGATGTTGACGTCATCCATATTGGTGTTGACTCATCCCCCTGTTGACTGGGCTAGGTTAACCAAACTTTGACCGCGAATATCTTTCGATCCGTAACTCCGTTTGACAAGTCGTTTGCGTCGTTAGAAATATTGCGATGCGCTCTTCGCGATAATGTCATTTTCACTGAGTTTTGAGAACTTTGAATTTTTGCCCTTTCTCTATCTGTTGAGGCCATTCTGAACGTCCTAAGTTGCTTCTGCAAGTTTTGCGTTGTTCTTAGTCTTCTTTGGATCCTTTTTGGATCACCCATAAAAATATGTGTACTTGAAAGGTTAAAGTGAACATGGCCCCACCTTTGGTATAGGTTGAAAAGGGTTGGAGTGATCATGTCCTCACCCTTGATACCGATACTATTTTATATTTTATATTTTGAGATCAAGTATCTTTACATGCATGGCATCTAGAAATGATGTTTTTAAATCATAAAAGTGCATTCTTGAATTATTACTCATGTAGGTAGAATGCACTCATTTAATTAAAAGGGGCATATATGGGAAAAATATATTTGACTCCATTATGCAATTAAAATGTAGAAAAAACACATTAGGAACATATAAGCAAATGGGAATTTCTCATTTTCTAAATCAAAAGATTTTATTTAATTACAAGGGTAATATTATGTGCACACACACATGTGAGTTTTAAAATATAGAAGGAAAAGTAGATGAGAAAAAAAAAGTGGTTGGGAGATGCGTGAATATTATACATATCAACTAATTAAAAATTAGGAGTTGTGCATGAAGTGGCATGTGGGAGGGTGGATAATAAGCATATTAGTTAATTGAAAATTATGAATTATGCATGTAAAGGCATGTGGAATTTTGCACAAATAGTATAAAATAATAGGAAGGGTGGCCATGGGAGGCGCCTTATGCAACCTAATGATGGATGGATGTGATAGTGATGAAAATTTTCATCAAAAATATGTGAGAGAGTGGTTTGATTATGCTAAAATTCTAATCAAGTTTAATTTGTATTGTGATGTTGATTTCACATTGCTCATTGGAAGAGCTGCACAATCCATTCGTGAAGAGGGTAAAGTTCTTTCACATTTTCTATAAGTACACTTCTTCATATAACCTTTGCAACTCAGGGGAAGAAGAGTGTCGTTAGGATACAATAGGGTAGTCAATTAGTAAGCTCATTTTAATTGGAAAAGAAGAAACTTGGATCAATATTTTGAAGTAGAATATGGATCAATTCCTTAGAGCAAGCTTGATGCAAAAATTTATGAAGGAGAGACATGTGTAGCCCACAAATAAAAGGTAAGTCATTTTTAAGTTTAGAAGAAGTTACCCTAATCTACCGAGCTTGTTTAGAAATTTTCACTTGGGTTTTGATTCCCTAAAAATCAAGAATTAAATTTGTATCATAGAAGTTTTAAATATATGATTAGAGTATTTTATATAACTTATAGAGTCAATGAAAATCCTCCTAGAAAATCTCAGACGTTATAGTTTGATCCAAATTATATTGAGAATGACATGAAGGCAGAGATATAACAAGGAAACACACAAAAATATTGCAAGAAACATAGTAATATAGTTAAAATCATATTCTATTAATGATTAGTTGGAATACAAAGATTGTAAAATGCAAAGCACACAAACTATCTAGAATGGTGGTAGCTTATCCCTGGAGGGAGAGATGTGTCAACTATGCTCATTAGCAATAAGTTGATTACAAAGAGGTCGAAAAGGCCTATTGACATAAAGCATCAGTGAGAAATCCCTAAACATCCAAAACCCTAACCCCAGAAGATGAACCACCAAAAGCTTTGTGGGCCCCGATGTGGTTAGTTGATACGCCAACTTCCCATGGGCACAATTTTTTCATGAAAGGTCAAGCCGAGAAGTACACATTCCGAACGACCTAGCATTTTTCTTAAGATACATACTACGCATTGTCGCACCAAAAAAACATCATTTAGGGCCTCAAAACGACCCCGAAAGTTTGGGACCTAGAAAACTTTAGAAAAACTACCAAGATGTGGAACCATTCTTAATTAGTGGAACAAGTGGGTGGCCACCAGTATCCACCTGGATCACAGTTACATGCAATTCTATTGCAAAATATTTTGTAATTTTTTCCATCAGGTATGGAAGTGCATGTGTCCTACAAAAGGGAAACTCGTACACTACGCCTAACTTTCTCAAAGACATCTAACATGCATTCCATGTAGTGACCTATTTGCTCTAGTTTTTCGCAAAATTTCATAATTTTGGAAAGGAAAGGGGATTTTTCTGGGTTTATCTTCCAATAGAGAGTTGATTGATTGGATCATGTATAGGCATGTGATAATATTATTATAAGCTACCTTCTTGATCTCTTATCGATGATTGTATTCTTATATTTATGACAGAGGAAAAATAAACTCACTCATAATCTAAAGAAGAGTTAACCATTATAACCTTCCAATCTCTCGGTTGAATAGTACATTTGAATTTGTAGTGTCAATATAGTGCATATATAAAAAAAAAAAATATGTTCATAGGTGAAATCCTTTAAGTAGATATTTCATTGTATTGATTTGGAGAGCGTGCATATCAATATATAAAGCTAGATCAAGTTTAGATGCACATTAATCATGGGAATTCTACTCTAGAAAAATTTACAACTATGTTACAATGGTACGAGAATATGAAAGAGATGTATTACTATGTAGAGAAGTTGCATTCTTTATTGTGTGATTAGTTTGTCTTATTTGTGTATCCATTCCAAAAACATACATGTTAATAGTTGCCTTGGTTTGAGCAAGTTTTCCCCTATGAAAGGATTCAACAAGTAGGGGAGTGAATTGTAAATGTAAGCTTGAAGTAAAGTACCATTCCAACGATTCATTATAGACATATCGCTGAAGAACCAACAAATTGCAAGAAATTGATTTTAGAATCAATTATAAAAATAGTTTGAATCCAGGAAGAAATAGGAAACAAATTGTAAATCTTAGCACTTGTATGGTAGAATATTCCTTTGAAAAGTTGTATAGTTTGCAAGGTATATATCCTAGAATAGGTGTGACTTATAAAACATATCTACTCTTCACTATTATGAAGCGATTTTCTAGAATTAATACTTAATTTAATTATGAGTTTATGTTATACCCAAACCCAAGATGGGGTCAATACATTGGTCATTTGAGTCCATATGTTATGTGATTATGAATTATATTGGTTTTGATAGTGTTATTTGATATGTGTCTCTAGATGTGAGCGGGACAAGGATTAATTTTTCCCATTAAGCTTACATATGCATAAAGGTTGCATGAAGGATGTGTGGCATGTGTACAATTGAGAGAGGAGGACCAATGTCCCTATTCCTACCTTCTAGCAACTCCCTCCATGTAACGGGTTGGAGAATTCATGTGCTCACCCACAAAGTTACACATTGACATGGGTATGTCGCGGATTCGATTGTTCATGAGGTTTAGCTGAGGAGCACACATTAGGGACATGGATTCCTTATTCCTTAGTGATCAGGAGTCTCTCACTAATAGTAAATTGGATGGAGTTAAAAATCTCTCACCCATGTTATGTTGTTGCCCCCCTCCCTACATGAAAACATGTGTACTCAAAAGGTTGGAGCGAACATGGACCCACCTTTGGTATAGGTTGAAAAGGGTTGGAGTGATCATGTCCTCACCCTTAATACCACTACTCTTTGATATTTTATATTTTGAGATAAAGTATCATTTACATGCATGGCATCTAGAAATTATATTTTTAAATCACAATAAAAGTGCACTCTTGAATTATCGATGATGTATATAGAATGAACTCATTTAATTAGAAGGGACATATATGGGAAAAATATATTTGACTCCATCCATTAAAATGTAGAAAATATGCATTAGGAACATATAGGCAAATAGGAATTTCTCATTTTCTAAATCAACATAATTTATTTAATTACAAAGGCAATATTATGTGCACACACATTTGAGTTTTGAAAGATAGAAGAAAAGTAGATGAGAAAAAAAAGTAGATGGGAGATGTGTGAATATTATGCATATTAACTAATTAAAACTAAGGAATTGTGCATGAAGTGGCATGTGGCATGGTGAATAATAAGCATATTAATTAATTGAAAACTATGAATTGTGCATGTAAAGGCATGTGGCATTTTGCACAGATATTATAAAAGAAGAGAAAGGGTGGCCATGGGAGGCACCTTATGCACCCTAATGATGGATGGATGTGATAATGATGAAAAATTTCATAAAAAAATTGGTGAGAGAGTGGTTTGATTATGCTAAAATTCTAATCAATTTTAGTTTTTATTGTGATGTTGATTTCAAATTGTTCATTGGAAGAGTTGCACAATCCATTGGTGAAGAGGGTAAAGTTCTTTCACATTTTCTATAAGTGCACTTCTTCATACAACCTTTGCAACTCAGGGGAAGAAGAGTACCCTTAGGATATGGTAGGGTGGTCAACTAGTAAGTTCATTTTAATTGGTAAAGAAGAAACTTGGAGCAAAATTTGGAGCAATTCCTTCGAGCAAGATTGATGCAAAAATTTAGAAAAAAGGGACATATATAGCCTACAAATAAAAGGTATGTCATTTTGAAATTTATAAGAAATCCCCTTAATCTACCCAGATTGTTTAGAAATTTCCACTTGGGTTTTAATTCCCTAAAAATCAAGAACTAAATCTTTTGCATGGAAGGCTTAAATATTTGATTAGAGTATTCTATAGAACTTGTAGAGTTAATGAAAATACTCCGAGAAAATCTCTGACTTTACAATTACATGCAATTATGTTGCAAAGGATTTTGTAATTTTTTTCACAATTTATAGAGGTGCACGTGTCCGACAAAAGGGAAACTCGCACGCTACACATCAGTTTCTCAAAGGCATTCAACATGCATTTCATGTAGTGGCTTGTTTGCTCTAGTTCTGTGCAAAAATTTCATAATTTTGGAAAGGAAAGGGGGTTTTTATGGGTTTATCTTCCAACAAAGAGTTGATTGATTGGATCATGTATAGGCACGTGATATTATTATTATAGGGAACCTTATTGATCTCTTGTCGATGATTGTATTTTTGCGTCTACAATAGAGGTACAATAGAGGAAAATTAAAGTCACTCATAATCTAAAGAAGAATTTACCATTCCACCCTTCCAATCTCTTAGTTGAATAGTACATTTGAATTTGTAGTGTTAATATAGTGCATATATAAGAGACATATGTTCATAGGTGAAATCCTTCAAATATATATTTCATTATATTGATTTGGAGAGTGTGCATGTCAACATGACGAAGTTATATCAAGTTGAGATGCATAGTAATCGTGGGAATTATATTGTCTAAAAAATTACAACTGTGTTACAATGATACGAGAGTATGAAAGAGATGTATTAATAGGTATAAAAGTTGCATTCTTTATTGTATGATTAATTTATCTCATTTGCATATCCATTCCAACAACATAGATGTTAATAGGTGCCTTAGTTTGAGAAAGTTTTTCCTATGAAGGGATTCAACAAGTAGGGGATTGAATTCTAAATGTAAGCTTGAAGTAAAGTACCATCCCAATGATTGATTATAGACATACAACCGAAGAACCAACAAATTGGAAGAAATTGATTGTAAATTAATTCTAAAAATAGTTTGAATCCAAGAAGAAATAGGAAATGAATTGTAATATTACCACTTGTATGGTAGAATATTTCTTTGCAACGTTGTATAGTTTGCAAGGCATAAATCCTAGGATAGGTGTGGCTTATAAAAGATATCTACCCTTAAATATTATGAAGCGTTTTTTTAAAATTAATACTTAATTTGATTATGAGTTTCTATTATACCCAAACACAAGATGAGGTCAATACATCGGTCATTTGAGTCCATATGTTATGTGATTATGAATTATATTGGTTTTGATAGTGTTATTTGATATGTGTCTTTAGATGTGTGAATAGACAAGGATTAATGTTTCCCATTAAGCTTACATATGGATAAAGGTTGCATGAATGATGTTGGACATGTGTACAATCAAGAGAGGAGGACTAGTGTCCCTATTCCTACCTTCTAGCAACTCCCTCCATGTAACTAGTTGGAGAATTCATGTGCTCACCCAGGGAGTTACACATTGACATGAGGGTAGGCCATGGATTTGGTAGTTCACAAGGTTTAGATGAGCGACACACAATAAGGACATGGATTTCTTTTTCCTCAGTGACCATGAGTCTCTCATTTATAGTAAATGGAATGGAGTTAACAAGGTATCACCTGTGTAATGTTGCTACCCCCCCTGCCAATGAAAATATGTGTACTTGAAAGAATGTCCTCACCCTTAATACCGATACTATTTGATATTTTTATTTTGAAAGAAAGTATCCTTTACATGCATGGCATCTAGAAATGATATTTTTAAATCATAAAAGTGCATTATTGAATTATTTATCATGTAGATAGATTGCACTTGTTTAGTTAGAAGGGACATATATGGGAAATATATATTTGACTCCATTGTGCAATGAGAATGTAGAAAAGATGCATTAAGAACATATAAGCAAATATGGATTTCTCATTTTCTAAATCAAATGACTTTATTTAATTACAAGGGTAATATTGTGTGCACATACACATGTGAGTTTTCAAAGATAGAAGGGAAATTGGATGAGAAAAAAAGTAGTTTGGAGATGATTGAATATTATGCATATTAACTAATTAAAAATTAGGAATTGTGCATGAAGTGGTATGTGGCAGGGTGAATAATAAGCATATTAGTTAATTGAAAATTATGAATTATGCATGTAAAATCATGTGGCATTTTGCACAAATATGATAAAAGAAGAGGAAGTTTGGCCATGGGGGTGCCTTATGCTCTCTAATGATGGATGGATGTGATAATGATGAAAATTTTCATCGAAAATTAGTGAGAGAGTGGTTTGATTATGCTAAAATTCTAATTAAGTTTAGTTTTTATTGTTATGTTGATTTCACATTGCTCATTGAAAGAGTTGCACAATCCATTGGTGAAGAGGGTAAAGTTCTTTCACATTTTCTATAAGTACACTTTTTCATACAACCTTTATAGCTTAGGGGTTCTAGGGGAAGAAGAGTACCCTTATGATACGATATGGTGGTCAACTAGTAAGCTCAGTTTATTTGTCAAAGAAGAAACTTGGAGTAACACTTTGGAGTAGAATTTTGAGAAATTCCTTAAAGTAAGCTTAATGCATAAATTTAGAAAGGAGGGACATATATAGCCTACAAATAAAAGGTACGTCATTTTGAAATTTATAAGAAGTTCCCCTAATCTACGCATCTTGTTTAGAAATTTCCACTTGGGTTTTGATTTCTTAAAAATCAAGAATTAAATCTTTTGTAGGTAAGGTTTAAATATCTAGTTACAATATTTTATAGAAGATGTAGAGTCAATGAAAATCCTCGTAGAAAATCTCAGACTTTACAGTGACATTCAATTATGTTGCAAAATATCTTGTATTTTTTTCACAGGTTATAGAGGTGCACGTGTCCTACAAAAAGGAATCATGCACACTACGTGTAGGTTGCTCAAAGGCATCCAACATGCATTTCATGTAGTGGTTTGTTTTCTCTAAATATGTGCAAAATTTCATAATTTTGGAAAGGAAAGGGGTTTTTCCTGGGTTTATCTTCCAATAGAGAGTTGATTGATTGGATAATGTATAGGCATGTGATAATATTGTTATATGTCGTCTTCTCAATCTCTTTTCGATGATTCTATTCTTTCATTTATGATAGAGGAAAAATAAACTTAGTCATAATCTAAAGAAGAATTTACCATTGTAGCCTTCCAATCTCTCAGTTGAATAGTACATTTTAAATTGCACTGTTAATATTGTGCATATATAAGAGATATATGTTCATAGGTGAAATACTTCAAGTAGATCTTTCATTATATTGATTTAGAGAGCTTGCATGTCAATATGATGGAGCTAGATCAAGTTTAGATGCATAGTAATCATGGGAATTCTACTATAGCAAAATTTACAATTGTGTTACAATGATACAAGAGTATGAAAGAGATGTATTACTAGGTATAAAAGTTGCATTCTTTATTGTATGATTAGTTTATCTTATTTGCATATCCATTCCAACAACATAGACATTAATAGTTGCCTTGGTTTGAGCAAGTTTTCCCCTATGAAAGGATTCAAGTAGATCTTTCATTATGTTGATTTGGAGAGCTTGCGTGTCAATATGATGGAGCTAGATCAAGTTTAGAATCTAGATGCATAGTGATCATGGGAATTCCATTGTAGCAAAATTTACAATTGTGTTACAATGATAAGAGAGTATGGAAGAGAAGTATTAATAGGTATAGAAGTTGAATTATTTGTAGTATGATTAGTTTATCTTATTTGCATATCCATTCCAACAACATAGATGTTAATACTTGCCTTGGTTTGAACAAGTTTTCCCCTATGAAAGGATTCAAGTAGATCTTTCATTATATTGATTTAGAGAGTTTGCATGCCAATATGATGGAGCTAGATCAAGTTTAGATGCATAGTGATTGTGGGAATTCTACTGTAGAAAAAATTACAACTGTGTTACAATGATACGAGAGTATGAAAGAGATGTATTACTATGTATAGAAGTTGCATTCTTTATTGTATGATTGGTTTATCTTATTTGCATATCCATTCTAACAACATAGATGTTAATAGTTTCCTTGGTTTGAGCAAGTTTTCCCGTATGAAAGGATTCAACAAGTAGGGTAGTGAATTCTAAATGTAAGCTTGAATTAAAGTGCCATTCCAATGATTGATTATAGACATATAGTTGAAGAACCAACAAATTGGAAGAAATTAATTGTAGAATTAGTTCTGAAAATAGTTTTAATCCAGGAAGAAATAGGAAAAAAATTATAATCTTATCACTTGTATGGAAAAATATTCCTTTGAAAAGTTGTATAGTTTGTGAGGTATAAATCGTATGATAGGTGTGACTTATAAAAGATATCTACTCTTGAATATTATGAAGCGATTTTCCAAAATTAATACTTAATTTGATTATGAGTTTTTGTTGTGCTTTGTAGAAATAAATGTGAAGTTAAACATAATTATATGCATTTCATTAATGACCAATGAGGACATGTGTGTGTGTGTGTGTTTTAACGGAAGCTTCCGAGCACTTCTGCTCATTCCAAGGATGGTACCTAGGGTAAACCCTAGACTTTTCAATGCACAAGGTCAAGTCAAAAACTCATTAATATATCGTATATATCTCAATAATAATCAATTCACTAAGAGAAAACATGTCACAAGGTGGGATTTGAACCTGA
>ML792225.1:0-13489 GCA_009831015.1 Picea engelmannii | reverse complement strand
CTAGAGGTTCTCCCAGATGGAGGGAGAAGACTATGATGATTGCTTGTTCCAATAAACCAGACATACCTCTACATGAGTCATTATATCGTCCTCAATATCCATGGGTTGGAGTTTACATCAGATGAATGCAAAGACTGTTCTCCAGAATAATTGAACAAAGAACATATGTAGAACAACCTCAAGGCTTTGAGGTATACCAGGAAGAGACTCTTGTATGCAAATGGAAGAAGGTCTTGTATGGATTCAAACAACTTGGTAAAGAACCTCCAATGCACAGCAGAAGCATGGTGAAAAACCTTCTATAACAGAGATATTGTATCAGAATGGTTACTCAGAACTTCATGATGATGGATTTCTAATCCAAGACAAACCCTCATGATGGCAGAAGAAGTACCACTTGGATATGTTCCAGTTTGACCCTTGGCACGATGTTATGAGCTAGCAGGAAACAAAAGATGAATCCAACAATGATATACTGTAATGATCAGAGCTATATGAAGCCTTCAGAAAAACCAGTGTTCCAAAAAGACCGAAGTACATTGAGATCAAGCATTACATTCTCCGTGATGAAGTCCAGAAAGGAAAAAGTGGTTCTCCAATATATATCTCCACAGATGAGCAGATAAGGAGACATTTTGGTAAAGCTTTTGTCCAAGATGAAAGAGTTTGCATACTCAAACTGGAGCTCGTGAAGACGACTTCCTTTTTGAAAAAAGGAATAGATGACTCTCGGGTTGGGAGGGAGCATTGATGTGTTATTGATTTATGGACAGTCATTTTTCAAGTTCAAAAAATGGTCCAAGATGAGTAGTTCCTTTCCAATTCGGAAAGTGGTTTGAGATTTATGACGGACGGGAATTTTCCAGTTCGGAAAGTGGTTTGAGATTTCTGACGGACAGGCATTTTCCAGTTCAGAAAATGGTCCAGATCGAATGGTCATTTTCGTAATGAAAATGGATCGATGGATTGTTGATGTACCATAGACAGTGATTCCCCTTGTGGCTAACATGGGGAATGGTCTAGGACAGTCTCGCTTCTTGACAGTCACTCTCAGTAGTGGTCAAGAAGACTAGTCCGCCTCGTCGGACAATCATTCTTTCGAAGCTCACAGTTGTGAGCATTTTCGAAGAATGGTCTATTTTGGAGGTTGGTGCAGGACAGTCATTTCCTTAGGAAATGGTCCGGACAGTCATTCCCTAGGGAAAATTCATTCTCTCTAGGTTTCACTTTGTTTAGTGCTAGAGGAATGGCCCAGATAGGTGAATGGTCCAGGTTCAGCAATCAGGGACAGACATTGCCTAGGGTAGACTCATTCTCTCTAGGTTGCACTTTGTTTAGTGTCGGTGGAATGGCCCAGATAAGTGAATGGTCCGGGCTTAGAAATCAAACAGTTATTCTTCCTTGCTTGAGAAGAATAGTCCAGATAGCTCATCATTGATGTTTTTACCTTCTGAGGGCAGGTGTTGTTCCAGATCTCATAGATGTGAGTGGAAGAATGGCCCAGATAATTCAGTTTATATCATAACAATGTTTTATGTGCAAGTTAATATCAGATGATTGTTATGGAGACTGAATGTCTCTAGATAGTAGATGTATGCTACTGTGGTGGATGTGTTCCACTGATTGTGACTATATGTCACTGATCAAGTATCTGTGTGCTACTTGGTGTGGTAGTGTACCACTGGATTGTAGTTGTGTACTACTATGGATAGACACAGTTGTGTTCTATTGAATGACATTGTTGTGATTGCCTTGAATACTATCAGTAGTGTTGGACATGATTATCAGCTAGATGGATGATCAATGGACAGAGTTTCCCCAAACGAAAAATGGTCCAGGACATTTATTCTTCTAGGACATATGTCTGGATTAGAAGAATGGTTCTTGTGTCACTTTGCGGAGTGAGTGACTTATCCAGTATCATGTCTGATTACTCAAATTGAGTATGGTTTCGAGAGATGATGCAGTTGATGACACTGATAGTGATGATGGTGTTCATGATCTAATCATGAGATAGTCTATACGACTATATTGATGCTATCGGGTGAATGGTATGTTTGTGCTCAAGACCATTACCTTCAATACCTCCCTAGCTAGGAGGGAGTGTTGATATTATGGTAGTTGCGAGAGGTATTTACCTCCACGTGTAAACTTGATGAGAATAGAATATTCCAGGAAGCAAGAAGAAACCCTAATTAATTGGTTAATAACCCTAGAATACAAGTCGACTCAAGAGAATGACTTGTATTAGGTTATTAGCCTCCAAGAGAAGAAGTCGGCTAAAGGAAATGTTATATATTAAAGAATTAGTACCCAGAATGAGAAGTCGGCCCAGGCAGTCTGCCAGAATTAGTATAAATACAGGAGGTTAGTCTTCATTAGGGCCAGCATTCTCAGAACTACAGAAGCAGCACTTGTGTGCACTGTAGTTGGCCAGTTGTGGGCAAGTTTGGAGGAGAGTTGTTGTTGCAGCTAGTAGATTTCGGTTTTGGCTTGGACTCTCTTAGTTATGGTTTGGACTCTCTGATCAGCTATTGTTACTCTTGCTTGGTGCGCTATCCTTGGAGAAAGGTGCGCCACCTTTATTTGGCTATCTAGCCTAGGTTTTTCTTCCGAAATGATTCTTTGTCAAGGTTAAGGTGCTCGGGGGTGGCTTCGGCCTATGGTTGGGTGACAATAGTGATATTGTCTATGGTTAAATGAGCACATCCATTATATTCTAACATGCCCCTTGTGTTCTCTTGCCTGACACATCTCCAAGTTTTCCCAAGGAGTGTGTGCACTCGTTGGGTGTTACGGGAGACCTTACATCCTCCCCCACTCCAAGTTGTTTCCATCCCCAAAAACATATGTTGATCTCCATGGTGCCTCTGCCCCATCTCTAGATTTCGTCACCACTCAACAACTATTGTCTCCCACTTTTGTCATCAAGGGAAACTCCCCTTAGGAATTTACATGAATCTACAAAGTTTTGTATCTCATTGACTTATTATTGCTTCCATACTTTGGTTTGTCTACCCGTGCTTCTATGCATTGGATCCCCTTGTGACTTTAACTGATTGGATAGCTAGTCCAGTTGTCGCACCGGTGTATCAAGAACTCACATCTTCACATTCAAACACCATTTTTTTGTCCACAAACTTGTCACATTTTCAACTCCTCATTCCCTCCAATATGTCAAGTCTCCCAACTGCATTCCCAACATACTTCACCAAGGCACCTTCTGAAGGCACCCCAAAGGCCTTATTGTCTCCCACTAAGACAATGAGCCAATGTGTTATTGTCTAGTTTGAAGGTGAAGGAAGATGGTTGGTTGGTCCATCTCCTTCATTTACAATCTGTCCCAATGCAATCGATGGAGACTCGTCGTACTTATGCATTATATACATAAGTAGCGATACACTTGAACCAATTCTGCAATCGCACTCCTCAAGAAGCCAATCTAGCTCATGGTTATATGGCCATTCATCGTGCCCAAGTTCACTAGAGGAGTAATTGACCTCTTCCTTAGTTCTCCTCCACCAAGGTTATTGTATCTCCCTCACATCCTCTTGGTCCACAGGTGGTCGATGCTCCCGCTCAATGAACTACTATAGCATCCTCATCTTTGTGACTTCCTCCAATCTTCATTGTGATTCATCAAACTTCAAATAGAAATATGCCAAGTCATCCATTGTCTTAGCCAGATCTCCAATTGTATCTTCAACATCGGCAAGCCTCTATTCCATCGACACAAGTATCTTTTCATTCTCTGTGTTAGGTTGTCCAACCATCACCCCACATTGTCCAAGTTCTCCCCCACAAGGCTATCCACTCTGGTTATCTGCAACAACCATTGGCAAGGAAGACATATGTGTTCCCCTTTCCTTCCTCCTTATGGTTGGAATCAAACATGGAGTCTGTCTTGAGAAAATGGACAAATTGTTCATGTGAGGAATTGGTGTTTCCTTTTCCTTCCTCATGAACTCATATCCCAACACAACTTATAAATTGTCCATAGGAACAATGGTGAAACTCGTCCTTCTGTACTAGTCACCAAGATTCAATGAGACATCCTTGGCTACACCAACGTTCCTCTCTACACCTGCATTGACTATCTTGAAGGTTATCTACATTGGTTTGGGTTGTAGGTTGCAGCCCAAGCATACACACCATATCCTCCCTCAATAAGTTATGAGTCGCCCCATTGTCCACCATGGTTGTCACTGACTTCCCGTTGAGTTCGACCTACACATAGCAAAGCTCTGTCTCACCTTACTCTTGTCTCTTCATGGATTCACCTTCCATGTCAATGTTCAAGACCTGAAAGACCCGAACAGATGGGTTGTCTTCCTTCTCCAAAGCATTCAATTTATGTTTCAATGGACAATTATTTGCATAATGTTCCTTAGCACAAATCCAAAATGAAATTGGATTCTTCTCTTTAGATGCGTCCATTTTCTTGGCATTATTCTCACTGCCCTTGGATTTCTTTGTCTTTCCTTTGTCCTTCCTCTTTCTCATTCCCTTTCCTCATTGTTGCTACTCACCTTGGGCATCCTCACTGTTCCTAGGACCTATCTTGGGTTCACACCTAAAGTCCAATAGTTTGTCCACTACAATGATGGTTGTTGCAAGAGTTTGCACATTCTGGCATGGCAACTCACTTTGCGCCCATGGCTACAGACCATTCATGAAGTGGAAAAGTCTATCTTCTTCTGACATGTCTTTGATCTCCAACATGAACCCTGTGAATTCCTTGATGTAGGTTTGGATCTTACCAACGTGCTTAAGAAACAAGAATTTATTTCTTGTGATCCACGCTTGGTTTCTTGGACCAAACTGTGCCTTCAAGACTGCCTTCATCTCTGCCAAGTTTTTTATCTTATCAACGGTTCTCCCAGCTACCAAGTACTCCACCAAAGAATAGCAGTCCCTGTCAAGAACATCGTACCAGTGTTCACCTTAACTTCATCCAAAATTCCATTCAACTGCTCCAAGTATTGCTCAATGTCCCAATAGAAGTTGCCAAGCAAATTGGCATTGGGAGTACCATCGTATGACTCAGGTTCATTTATCTTGAACCTCATTGGCATGACAACTGAACTCTATCCATTGGTCAAATCTCATTTCAACAATGTGATGGTGTCATCTTGGTCCTTCAACTTGTGTGTGACTGAGGCAAGTGCATCCTATGCTTCCTTGAGTCTACATAAATGTCGTCAGTCAAGGTGACAGTGATCAATTTCACGGTCACCTAGAACTCCTTTATGGCTTCGTTAAACCCATGCTTCATCTTTCCTATCTCAATCTCCATCTATTCAACCTTCTCACCGTGTTGATACATTACATCCGTCATCTACTCAACAGTCCTTTCCAATATAACAAGTTGATCCTTCATTTTTCCTATCTTGGGATCCTTCTCAGTTTCACTACCATCTACGTGTGACTTAGCCATGGATGGCCCTCCAAGTATCTTCAATCTACTTGCAAAGGGATCGTCCAAGTAACCCAAGAATTCATCTCAAGACCTCCAAATTTTACGATCAACTCTACGATGAACTCTGCGATCAAGTCTATGACAAGTCTTGTGATTGTCCACTTTTTCCAAGTGCTTGATTCACCCTAAGAACTATGTTCTTTTTATGCTCAAGGGGTGTGCACAGGTCTTTTCACAAGTCACGACTTTTTCTGCAACTCAACACTTCACTTCTGTCACAAACCAAACCAACCAATTATGCACCAAGACTGTCTCTACGATAGGTCAATCCACCGTACCAAACCTTCACCAACCTTGCACCCAATCTGTCTTCTCAATAAGTGCGCCTCAACACCATTGTTTTGACTGCAATAGTGCTGAAGAGCCAAATATTATCTAACACCACTTGTCACGAAGGTGACAATGGTGAAGAGCTCACCAAAATGTCTTCAAAGTTCACTCTGATACCCATTGTCACGACCCCACAGGACACCTACTTGGATCTTGCGATCGTGCACTTCCTGAGGGCGTGTGACACCGCGACGGTTCTTACTGAGCTTCTTAGCAACACCAAGAGTACTTTGTTTGGACTACACCTCTTCACCTAGAGCATACCCATACTTTGTTCTAGGCTACAGGAGAGTTACACTCCAACTCTATGAAACTAAATTGTATACTTAGACAATCTTGTTAACAACTTAACACTTAGTCATTAGAGCATACATCCATGAACATGTGAAACCAAGAGAACACTTGTGAAATAAATTAGAGACACACACATAAATATTGTGGGTGGCATAAGATGTGCCTAACACCTGGCTAACTCTTATTATTGTGAAACTGTTACAATATGAGCACTATTGGCTTGGTTTACAACTTGGGAAGAGTCGGACGACTAGCCTCACCTCACCAAGACACTCATACAAGTATTCAATCCACTAAGACTCTTTGACACAACCACTTTTTCAACCCCTACAGTGCACCCGAGATGTGTGCCCTTCCCTAGACTTGATGTCTCTTCTCTGCCGTAGACTTCACCAAGATAACACAAACTTTGGTTCAGCCTCATAACATGTCTCACACAGACCTACATTCAGAATTCCCCAAGCTCTCCTTGTGTGTCCCACTCTTGTATACTTGTCTTCAATGTCTTTGCAACTCTATGTTCTGTTTTGCCTTGCCTCAAAACCTTGCCTCAGTCACTTGACTTTCTTGTTATGTCTCCTTGGTTGTGCGCCCTTGTGCTCTTATATGGAACTCCAAACGTTACTTCGTGAACAATTGTGTCCTTTGGGTGTATCGCAGCCCTTCATAAACCAATGTTCCCAAATGAACCGATGCATCCCTTCGTGGACCGACACACCCATGAACTAGTGTGCTCGTCAACCCTTCACATACCTTGGGACTGATGTGCCCCAACCTCTTTGGTGCGCCATTTCCTTGTGTGTTTGTTCAAACCGGAGATGTGACTCTCCATTGGTGTGTCAATGGGGTCATTCAACCTCTCCAACGCACCCATGTTGCTAAAGGCAGGGGAGTCCACTTCTTGGGCATGCACCCAAGTCACCCCATCTTTTCCCAAACATAACCCAAGTCTCCATCAACCTCCACAAAGCAAGTAAGGTGTGTGCCCCCTTGGTACCGCACATCACTGTAATGCACCTAAGGTGCTCCTACCCATGCCCACATGTCTTTGTTCGCCCAATCAATCGCATGTCCCTTATGTTCTCTTTCATGACTCGTCTCCAAGTCTACCCAAGGAGTGTGTGCGCTCGATGGGTGTCATGGGAAACCTTACGAAGAGCATGTTGGAGAAAGAGGTTAACATAGTCAATTACAAGTAGTTTCTAGTAGTATAAAGTAACATTATTAAACAAAGTTGGACTTGTTGACACAACCAACCTTGATCATTTTGTTTTGTTTGTTTAATATTAACTTAATATAGAAAAAAGTAGATATATTCTACTATTTTCTTTTATGTATTTTAACTATTATATTTATCCCATGAGCACATCAATTTTCAACGAGGAAGCCTATGTTTGGGTGGTTTTATTTTGTGTAGGAAAGTGTTCAATGAGAATTTGTTGAGTAAAGAAATTCCAAGAGTTGTATGAGCTCTTGTTGGCATTGCTAAAAGTAAAGTAAATAATAGAAATGCAATAGAGAGCTACTTTTATGATTGAATTCTTGTTATCTTGTTTCTTAAGAAATTGTGGGAACAATATCAAGGAGAAAATAAACGATGAGAAATATTCTTGTTCCATAAACCTTGTCAATAGTTGTTGTGTAAAGAACTTGATGAAAACCTAAACATTGTAATGCTTACAAAATCATGGATTACTTGAAGAAATTTCTTAAGTAAGTTTAGTTACATCCCATAATGCATTCAAAGCTATATAATGAAATATGGTTAACAATATTGTTGCTATTGTCCTATTGAGGAAAATCTTGTTTTTGAAAGCATAAGGACTAGTGACCCTATCACCATTGTTGACTTGTTTCTTGTGATGATGATTGTAAATTAATGAACAAGAAAGGTAGTCTTGGTCAAGAGAAAGGTAACCTCTTGGACCATATCCTTGAAACTTGTAAAGAAGTAAGATTCTAAGATTGCATTTAGAATGCAATGTCTAACATGGTTAGAAATAGTACTATCTAATGCAATGGTGCATGTGTGGTTGAGGTTTTAATTGTTGATTGGTTAGAAATAAGTTGTGTGACTTTGTATTAATGTTTCTTAGCCTAAAAGGAAGTTATGGTAAATTATGTAATGATCATACTATTTTGAAAAGAAATGTCGTCTCTTTTTTGGTTGGTTGTGGATGTAGCACATGTGCTACACAGTGTTACTAAATCTTAATTTTATAAGCTAAGGCATATGGCACTGCATGTCCCTTACATTGTTTAATATTTGTGTTTATTTAATAAAAATGAATTATGAGGTGAATCAAAACCAAACCCATGCTCCTATTCATTTACTAGATTCATCGTGGATAGAGGAAGACAAAGCGAAGGGAGAGGGGATTGTGGTGCACTACATCCACCACCACCATCACCCCCATCACCATTGCTCCCTCTAGAGAACAAGGAGTAGGGAAATATTCCCACCTGATAGGTCAGGAATATGATGCAGTCATTTCAAAGAATGACATATTCCTTAACCAATCAATTGCATAGATAACCAAGTTGTAACTCCATCTAGGGGGGGGTCAATGGACCCTCTTAGAGATAACCTTCACGAGGAACTCGAGAAGGTAAAACTACTCAAATTTTGAGACTCCTCAAAAGGAGAGTTTTTTTAGGGCATGGTTGGAGGGCATGGCCATGTGCTTTTTCCTTAGAGATTATACAACCAATCAGAAAGCTAGGATGGCAACCTTCCAATTAAGAGGGAGTGCATTACTATGGTGGAAAAACTTGGTACAATAGTTTGAGGTCAAAGTATCAAAGATGCATGAGAAATTGTTTGAGGATCAATTTAGGAAGTACTACCTTCAAAGGAGTATTTGGACCAATAGTTGAATAAATTCAACTCACTGCATGAGGGGAGCAAGATAATATTGTAGTATGAAGCTCGATTCATGGAGTTGTTGAGATATTCTCCTCACTTGAACACAAAGAAGTTGAAAGTAAACAAATTTACTCATGGACTAAACCAAGCCATTAGGGTCATGGTTCAGATACTAATAACCAGATATTTACATGAAACGTTTCAGTCTAGAAAACCATCATTGAAGATGATATAGCAAGTAGAGCAGGGGACCTAGGGTGATCCAATAGGCCTCTAGTATATGTTATGAATGGAGGACCCAGATAGAGTTAGCTTATTAGGGGTAGTTCTTGACCTCCATTCACAGGGAATAGAGGAGCACCAAGAGGGATCACCTTAGGGTTTTAGAGACCCCAAGTGGGGTGATAGAGACTACCTTTTAGGATTTTTATGTAGTAGGGTAATGTATGCCCACAACAACTATAATAGAATAGTGCACCATCCATTTCCTATCAACCAAGGACACAAACATTCTCCGAAAGGGGTTTCTGCCCAAGCATGAGTTGGAGTTCTACATAGAATTTAAATTGAGGAATAATCATATATCCAAGGCATTGTATTGTATGGATACCCCTAAGTTATAAGATATGTGGATGCAATTATAGGATCAATTGGACCATAGATTAATTCAGCCTAGTATTTCACCCTGGAGAGCACTAGTGATTTTTCTAAGAAGGAAGGATGGATCATGGAGGCTTTGCATAGATTATAGACAACTAAATAAGGCCACCATCAAGAACCAATATCAACTGCCACTGATTGATGACGAATATGAGATAAATCTACTATCAAGATACTATCGACCAGGGATAAAAGAAGAGGTTGTTCCAAATATTGCATTTAAGACATGATTGGGGCATTATGAGTTTGTAGTAGTATCCTTTGGGTTCATGGTCTTAATGAATATTGGGGTATTTTGTAAATACTTTCACAAGATTTTCTAAGTGTTTATGGATGATATAGTGATCTATTCACAAACACCAAAGGAACATGATGAACATTTAAGGTTGGTGTTGCAATGTCTTAGAGAGGACAAGATTTATTCTAAGATATCTAAGTGTTCCTTCTTCCAACCCAAGATTTACTACTTAGGGCACATTATCTTTGTAGACGACATCACAATAGACCCGGTGAAGATTGAGGTCATTGTGGATTTTCTATAAAAAGAAAAATCATTGGAAATGTGCATCTTTATGGGGTTAGCCATATTTTATCAAAGATTTATGGAGCGTTTCTCCAAGATCACCAAGCCCATTACAAAATTATAGAAGAAAGGCAAGAAGTTCAAGAATTCGCTGACATCCACTTTGATTTTAAAAGTGCTATATATGGACTAGGATTTAAAAAGTGATAGATATGGACTAGGATTTCATATTATGTATTGATGCCTCTAAGGAGGCACCAGGAAGAGTGTTGATACAAGATGCTAGAGTAGTTTCCTACGCTTGGAGGAAACTTAGGCCACACAAGGATAATTGTGCCAACCATGAATTAGAGATGGTAGCAAAGGTGCCCACATTAAGGACTTGGAGGCACTACCTACTAGGCCAAAAATTTGTACGCAATATCTACCATTAGAGATTACAATGCATTTTCACATAGAGTGATCTAAACACTAGACAATGGCAGTGGTTTGAGCTCTTGAGTGAGTATGACTCTGATATATCTTATATCAAAGGAACATTAAATAGGATAGTTGATGCTTTGAGTCATAGGTCCTACATATTTTTAGTACTCCCTTTATTAATTGACCTAAGGGAGAATTTTTTAAGCTTACAACTATGGGACAATTGGTATACAGAAGTAAGATTGACATTGCATAATGGGACATAAGTAAGCTTCTTTAAGTGGCTAGGGTTTAGAATATATGATTTTAAAAGTACTATAACTTCCTCATTATTTATCATATTTTTTATTATGACTCCAATTCGAAAATGGAATTATCGGTCTTCTTCTGATGGCATTGGTCCTACCACAATATAGTTTGTAAACAAAGAGAAAAGTGAACCACGAGAATTTCCCAGAAGTGTTTTGAGGCCTCAAATTGAAATGGGTGTAACTTCAACAACACTTCTCGTCATCTATGAAATGACACAACCACTTTGCTTCTAATGTAACTAATCCAACTATAATATAATTTATAGATAGAGAGATAATTGCACCAAAAAAATTTCCTACGAGGATTTTGAGTCACAACTTAAAATAGTTGTAACTTTTGTGATACTTTTCAAAATCTCTATTATGACCCTAATTTTGAAATGCCACGGACGCTTTTATTTAATGGCACCACACTTGTTGCACTTTGATTCATAAACATAGAGATAATCATGGCACAAGAAAATATGAAAAAGGAAAAAAAAAAATATTCCCCTTGGCCCAATAAAATGCCTTGATACCATTTGTGGTGTAACTTGATATATAAAACAAAAAACTTAGATAAATATTGACATAAATGTAACTACGAAAAGCAAGTAAATCAACAAACCTTTATTGATATTCTTAATAGGAAGCAATGTTCACTTTCCTCTTTGAGGGGGAAACTTCCAATTAAATAGATCTCCAATACAATAGTAATCACTTGGCACCCAATTATATAGCTTCTAATATTATAAATAGTTTCAATCTCTCCAAAACCCTAACTACATAATGGACATTCATTAATGAGGAAACATTAACTAGCTAGTGGACCTTCATTAACAAGGCCACCTCAATGGACCTTATTCAATAAACATGCACTATACATTAAGTACCAACCTCCCCCCCTTCAAAAGTAGCATTGTACTCAATGATGGAGAAGTGGAAATTGTGGTAGGATCGTGGACAATTCTCACTTGGCATATTCAATTCATGTACCCTTCCACTACATCAATGCTTCTTGGATAGTGCGTTGGCACAAATGATTCTCTCTTTTGTCTAAAACTGCCTTTGGCTACAACTAAATGGAACCCTCTTCATCTAGTTATGGGAGAATGGTTTGAACTTGGCAATTCGACCATACCACTTTCTTCAAGCACAATACATTAAATATTGGGTGGATCTTAGAGTGGGTTGAACTTGTAAGCAACATGTCCAACATATTCGAGTATTTGATAGGTTCCATAAAACTTAGGTGTGAATGTTTGTTGGCTCTTCCCCTTGAGCATTATCTGCCTATATGTTTGGCACGAAAGGAACATCTAATCCTCTTCTTTAAAGTGGTGCTTGGATTGTTGTTGATTAGGTTGTTGCTTCATTCTATTATGAGTTGTAATGCCCTTCTTTTGACTAGACTTATATTACCTAATATTATCATTATTTGAGAGTGTTCATGATGCGTGGATGACCTAGAATTTTTATAGACACATTTCATTAGATTTATGTGACAAACTATTTTTATTGATATGCTAGTTTATTGTTATATGATGTGATAATCATGTACAAATATTAAACATTTTGAGACCTACTTGATGCTATTGGATACCATAATTTGGTAAATAAATCTAATAGTTGATCTAATGATGGATACCTATGAAAAGTATAATTGAATTGATATATTTTGAAAAACTACTAATGAATTGTTAAGTGTGACATGGATAAATTATATGTATATATGGATTTCACCATTGAGTCGGGATTCCCAAACCCAAGATGCGGTCAAGAGATTATTCATTTGATTCCATGTGTTATGTGATTATGAATTATATTGGTTTTGACAGTGTTATTTGATATGTGTCTCTAGATGTGTGCATAGACAAGGATTAATGTTGCCTATTAAGCTTACATATGGGTAAAGGTTGCATGAAGGATGTGTGACATGTGTACAATCAAGAGAGGAGGAGTAGTGTTTCTATTCCTACGTTCTAGAAACTCCCTCCATGTAATAGGTTGGAGAATTCATGTGTTCACCTAGGGAGTTACAAATTGACATGAGGGTAGACCACAAATTCAGTTGTTCACGAGGTTTCACTGAGGGGCACACAATAATGAAATAGATTCCATATTCCTTAGCAACCATGAGTCTCTCACTAATAATAAATGGGATGGAGTTAACAAGATCTCACACGTGTTATGTTTCTCCCCACACACCCCCCCACCGCCCACATGAAAATATGTGTAATTGAAAGCTTGGAGTGAACATGGCCCCACCTTTGGTATAGGTTGAAAAGGGTTGGAGTGATCACATCCTCACCCTTGATACCAATACTATTTGATATTGTCTATTTTGAGATAAAGTATCCTTTACATGCATGGCATCTAGAAATGATATTTTTAAATCATAAAGGTGGATTCTAGAACTATTGCTCATGTAAATAGAATGCACTCATTTAATTAGAAGGGACATATATTGGCAAATGATATTTGACTCCATTGTGCAATTAAAATGTAGAAAATATCCCTAATGGTTAAGAACATGTGTTTCCTCCTAAGAGGTCACATTTTCAAATCCAGAGGGGGTTAGGGTATGTATACCTATGTAGACTTTACCAATCAAATCATTGGGC
>ML792224.1:350149-371964 GCA_009831015.1 Picea engelmannii | reverse complement strand
TATTGAAATAATTTATTTTTTATTCACTTTGAATTATAATACACTCATCACTTCACTTTATTATTTACCTTTTAAAATCTCTTAAACCACTTTGACTACTTTGACCTTTTAGGGCTTCTAGATGACATATGAGGGTCCTCCAACTTCGTAAGGCCGTAACTCTGAAACCGTGAGGAGTTATGTGATGTTCTACATACCACAAGAAATGGCATGACATGCAATATCCTTATAGAATAGTATCATCTAAAAATACATCATAACTCATACCATTACCCATCAAACAAACTTAGGTACATTACCCAAACCTGGGGTCTCCAACTTCTCATGGCCATAACTCTCTAACCGTGAGGAATTATGTGACGTTCCACATACCACCGGAAATTAAATGACAAGAACTATCAATCTAGGATATTTTCCCTGAAAAAATAACTTTCCTTCATCTCATTATTCCACAATTAAGCATGGGTTCTCTTACTCCACAAAGTGTCTTCCCGTGAGGGATTTCACCATAAGGGGACCACTTTGGAGTTCATCCATATTTACTTCTTATCAACCATGAAAAAACAATAATGAGTCATATTTACATAAAAAATATTGGGTCCATTACCCAAGCCTTTGTGCTACGGGGATTTCTTCAAGGGTTGACATCAATGACAACCAACCTTAATCAACAAGGATCTCCACTGTTGAAAATTGAACCCGCTCGTTTGCTTGTATTTCAAGCCCGAAATGGACTGCTTTGAATGTTGCATTTTTCTCATAGTTATTCCCTACGCATACAACATACTTGACTGGCCTGAGTTTATCAACCAGAAGAGGAAAAACTTATAGGAAGTTATGCATAAAATAGAGAGACTCGGTAGAGGTGTAGACCTAGGTTTTAGCAATAAATACATATGACCCATGAAAACTTTATGTGCTAGCATCTAGTTTTCATGACTAGCAGAATCTTTATGAAGCAAAGAAAACTCATCACAATAGTTTTTATAAAGATACTTAGCTAAAAAATATTCTTTACAAAATGAATTGAAAGCTGCATGAAAGCCTGTCAAAGAGTTGATGCTTGCAATGGGAAGAGATCGACACCAATCATGAACAATCCCCTCTAATGCATACCTGGAAAGAGTAATCTGAACATCTTTATTCACGATATGAAGTTGATGAATAAAATCATGAAATTCCAGCAAATGATCAGCTTACCTCTCACTCTTCTCCTAGAAATTTAGGAAGGCTATTTTCCCATTCATCCCTACTAGGCTCTCGATTAGGGAAACCATCTATCTTTGAAAAAACATAGAAAACATACCTCTGAGCTAAAATCTTGTCCATTTTAAACCAGTTGAGTCACCAATAGATTTCTGAACAATGGAGTCGCCATGGTGAAAGATGAGTAGTTAGAACAATGTGTTCAACTTCAATTCACCATCTAAAAATGGATCTTTTCATTGTCATTCTCCCAGGGAAGATATCTTCACTTTCGTCCCTGTAACCAATGAAGTCATTAATGTTAGCATTGAGAGTCACCCTCGAACTGCTAGAGGATAATCCCAATAGCCATCAAAATGTAAATGGATTAAATGGTTTGAATAGGTGGATCAACAAGAATTTAAAGAAAGGAAAAGACAAGAGATATCATTGTAGATCGGTGATAGGTAAGCTTACAACAGATCCTCTACTGCATCGAGAATTTATCAATTAAAGGAGAATTTTAATCCTTAAAATAATCAATATGTTCAAACAAGATAGAGAATAGAACATACAACATAGAAGACAAATCTGATGAAACAAATCATATGAGTCTTCAACAACAATACAATTTACAGCTACATGCCCCTTCGACTTACAAACTGAGATATACAATTATAAATATTTCTCAAAACTTCCTCCGGTCTTGGGCCAAACCCCCCCTCCCTTTACATATCATTCATCTGATTTATTTATAGTCAATACATTAGACATGTCTTGTTGCTTGGGCGCCTCTTCTCTAATGTCGTATGTCTTCTCTTGTCTTTCTCGTTCATTCTGTCAAAAGGAAACTATGGTCAGTATGGACTTGCAGGAAAAACTACCCTCTGTGGTACTTTAGGCTGACAATTTTTTGTCTCCTTGGCAAGACCCTCCATGCTTCCATTTAAGGGGGTAGTCGATTGTTCAACTACCGGTCCTTCTTACATTAACTGATTTATTCTTGGGATCAGGACGAGGCCTTACACTTAGATTTTTTCCATGCGTTTCTCTTAGATTGGACCCTATATAAGCATGTGATTGTGGAAGTCGACAAGGGCGATTTGGGTCCACATCGCTTTGACCCCCTCAATTCACCACCAACTGCCACGTACCTCTTCCGCTATACCATGGTTTCGATTGCGAGACTACTCTAGAATTTAAACTTTCAAGCGTGTTCCGTCCCCATAATGAAATATGGTCGTCGATCTTATTGCAATCCTCGATCTATGTAACCTTGCTATTTTAGCACCCCTGCTAAAATTGATCCATTTTCCAACTCCATAATCCTTTTAACCATGTTTAGAGATGGAGCCAATTTTGGCGCTTGGGAACTTTGAATGCTGAGCAAGAATATCTCTCGGAGGACGATCTCCCGAATATGACGTGGTATCCTGATGTCATGGTGCTGCCATAGCTACTGATGGATGAGCGCCATGTGTTGAATTGAAAAAAACATGCAGAGTGGTAGGGACTGAAGCGACATGTCAGCCTGATGTCACTTCAGGACTTCGGCTCTTTGGGACTTCGAGATGTTTGGATGGAGATCTCCCAAAGTGACTTTCTCCTGGTTGACGTGGCAGCCTCTCGTTACTTCGACGCTTCGGGCTTCAGAAGATTTTGAACGTAAGCATGATTATCTCCCAAAGTGACTTTCTCTCGGTTGACGTGGTAATCTCTTGGCACTTCAGGACTTCAGGATGTTTGGATCGAAATCTCTTGAAGTTACTCTCTCCCGGTTGACGTGGCATCCTCGGGACTTCGACACTTCGAGGCTTATGTCTGGTCGTTAATCCTTGTGTGACTTTGAAACTCTGAATGCACTAGAGTCATTAATCTGAACTGCACATGGGATCTCCATCGTTGAAAATTGAACCCATCCATTTGCTTGTATTTCAAGCCTGAAATGGATCGCTCTGAATGCTGCATTTTTCTCATAGTTCTTCCTTACGCATACTACATACTTGATCGACCTGAATTTATCAACCAGAAGAGGAAAAACTTATAGGAAGTTATGAAGAAAAGAGAGAGACTCAACAAAGGTGTAAACCTAGGTTTTAGCAATAACTACATATGACCCATGACAACTCTATGTGCTAATAGGGCATTTGTCTCAGTGGAGGAGGTTTTCTTATTAAATTCAATGCTACAAAATTACATCAAAATTATCAAATGGATTACAAACTGGTTTGGTTGTGTTTTTTTTACCTCAAGAATCCAACACAATTGATGGCACTGAAAAAGGCTGAGCATAGCTCCCGAAAATGGCCTCCAAAGTTCGCTTCCTCAATGGCTTCCCTGCATAAAAAGGGCTTAAGCTTCCAAACTCTTCAACATTCTATTGTTTCTGAACCTCCAAGGTTTTCAAGAACTTTTTTTTTATATAGATTTTGAGTTGGGGTTCTCCTCTCAACTTCCCCCTAAGATCTGTCCTAAAAAAGGGCTCTAGATCCTAAAAAATGGGCAAAATCCCATAAAAATTAGGCTAAAATCAACAAAAATATCCAAACCATAGATTAAAACCCACTTTGGGAAAATATTGGCATGCCAACCCCTTTTCCTCGAGCTCCTGGTCACATTGAGGTGCCATGTGGCCTCGGGTTGGGTCACGCCCCTGGTCTTTGGCCCTTGGTCTTCATTGTTGGTCACATGGAACGGTGCTCTAGTCTTGTGAATGGGCCATACGTCCAAGTGCTATTCCCCCCTACTCTCTTCTCCTGGTCATAGCGACTTGGTTGCGGGCTAGCCCCCTGCCAACCGAGGCTTATCCCAAAATCCGCACCAACCATCAACTTAAAAAAAGTATTCGCCACATGTTTAAACAAGTGACATGTGCGCCCGGGTGGCTAGAGCTCTTTGGTAGAACCGTTGGCTAGTTCAGAGGTCATGGGTTCGAGTGTTGCAGAGGTTGTAACAATTTTTTGAACCAACCCTCATTGGCCTCATATGAGGTGCCATGTGGCACCCTGTTATTGGGCCATGTGTCACCTTTGGATTGGCCACCGTATGTTGAGTCACCTATACAGTCAATGCCAACTCAACTACACAGTCAACCTGTATGCCATGTGTCATGCCCAGAGCCTGACACTTGTCACCACATCATATCCTTTTCATCTTGTACAGTTAGCTTCGTAATGCCACATGTTGGATTGTCACTGGGCCATGGCATCGTACAGACTAGCATGTCAGCGTCTGTACAATCCACGTGTCAAATCTGTATCATGCTAACTCAGCCAAAAAATTCCAAATCTTCCTGTCACATGTCAGCTCCTGGTGCTACCACGTCACTACTGACGTCATCAGTTGACTTTGACTTTTTTGCCTGTTTGGGATAAATTTTAGAATGCGATAACTTTCGCATACAGTGTCCATTTTCGGAAAAAAAATATATGGTTGGAATGGGCACTACGAGCCCTACACAATGATGTTGGTTTCGTCTGATTCTAAGAACTTTGAAATTTTGGCCTTCTAGGATCCATTTTGGATCATTCCTTCCCACTAAGACCTTTTGGTCCTCCAAAAGGATATTAATCACTCATCAAGTGTAGGATAGGCCTCCCCACTTGTCCTTTGTCTTTAAACTCTGTCATGTGCACCTATCGCATCATAATTAATTTCATAATAACCATGAAAAATGAAAGCATATTGTTAGCAATTTAAACTCGTTCACATCTTACTGAATCCACTACCATCCATGTAGAAAACATTAGCAACGATAACATTAGAAATATGACTACAAATGAACCAATATGTTTGACTGGCTTGCATGACATTAACTTTTCTTAAAGCAAAGTATGATTGAACTCCCATCCTACAACCATCTCATGTTCATGCTTAAGATCAACTGATTTACTTGGCACAATTATAGGTGTATTGCTTGCATAAGCTGCCTTCTTTAATTGTTCCATTGTTAGAAGAGATTGATTTACTTTTAGGCGATGAGCATGTACAACATATTCTGTCCCTTCTTTAGTTAAGTGATATTGATTATGTTCCCTATAGAATATTGCTTGGCGATCATATAAATAATGGCTACCTAAGACCATTCCACATGCTTCTAGTGGCACCACATAACATATTACTTCATCCACATTCTTAGATGTAATTACAAACTTTATGATGCATTGTTTTGTTATGAGTAATTAATGATCTTTGCTTATCCAATTTAGTGAATAAGGTTTGTGATGCATCTTAGTGTTTAATCCAAATTTGTTAACCACTTCTTCTGAAATTAAGTTAGATTGAGATCCACTATCTATCATTGTGTCGATCTTAGTATGCTTCATTATGACCCTTATATGCAACAATTTATTTCTTGAATCAAAACCATCACCAATTTTACCTGACAAACCAATTGTTGTAATCTTAGACTCATCACCAGAATATGATCCCAAGTCTGTTGGTTGTGTTGTTGTTGCAAATTTTTTCCTCCCTTTCCTCTCTTTGAACCACTTCGATATACTCTTTGGGTGCAATTTCCAGCAAGGCTCATCATCGTGCCCTTCTTTCTTGCAATGCTTGCAAGAGAGCTTCTCTTCCTTTACTTTCGTTGAATTTGTTTTCTTCTCATTCCCTTTTCCTTTTCCATCTTTCTTTGAAGATGATTCCCCTCATTCATTAACTCTAGTTTTCCCTACTTCAATAAACATTGCTTGAATAGAAACCTCATCAATATTAGTAGGTCCAAACATAAATACAATATTACGAATATAAGCAGGCAAACCTCCTATATACTTCATAAGAGTTTCTTGTGTAGTCAATGGAACATCTAACATCAAATCCATCTTACGAAATTCATCTATGTATTCTTGCACTGACTGTCCTTTCTTTAACTTAAGACTTTTCCATTCAATTAAATCCTTTTCCTTATACCCCAAAGGACATAACTGTTTTCTAAGTGTCAAAATAAAATCATTTTGTGATGGAAAAATCTTACCAACTTGTTGAGTTCCATGTTACATCTTACTTTGCCACCAGATGAGAGTTGTGCCTTCAAGACAAAGCGAGGCCAATCTGATTTTGGTTGACTCATCTTTGATTTGCTGCACATTACAATATACCTCCATCTATCTAACCCAATTATCAATTTTCTCAGTATTAACTTCGCCATCATACATATGCAAAACAGATTTTACATAAACTTTAAGTAATGGAATGTCAGGCTTATGTTTATGAGAATGTGTTCACGAAGAAGTAGTATTCGAACTTGTACTTGAAGAAGAAGAAGAAGATGGAGATGAAGGAGGTGAAGGAGGAGTTTTAGGAGGGTCCTCTCCTTCTTCACTTTTGTCTTTATTTGAATATTCCCCATGAACCGGTCTCTTCCGTTCTAAGTAATCATCATACAACACTTTTACCATTTCCGACATGGAAAATAAAGTTCTTTGAAACTCTCTTTCATTATGAGAAAGTCCTTCTTCCGATGCCATCCTCTCACTTTGGGATGTCTTGTTTCTTGATCCAATCTCAAGCTCTCCTTATACAAGCTCTCCTTCACCACAAATTATCTTTTCCCTAGTAATCATGCAAACTGAAACAACCAATTCTCAACCTGCTCTGATACCACTTGATCCAAAAATTGATCTTTTAAAGACTATGGTTAAGTTTATGCATGAGTTGATTTACCATTTAAGAATTAAGAGAAGAAGAAGATTTTAATGAAAGAATATTGTAACCATCATAAAGAATGAAGAACATAAAATAGGCATCAGGAAGAACAAACCATAACACCAATATTGATAACGGAGTTTGACACAAGTTTGCCTATGTCTCCGGGCCTTTGTCTCAGTGGGGGAGGTTTTCTTATTAATCTTCAATTCTGAAAAATTACATTAGAAGTATCTCAAATGGATTACAAACTAGTCTGGTTGTGTTCTTCTCGACCTCAAGAATCGAACACAACTGATGACACTGAAAAAGGCTGAGCGCAACTCCCAGAAATGGCCTTCAAAGTTCACTTCCTCAATGGATTCCCTGCATAAAAATGGCTTAAGCTTCCAAACTCTGAATCTCCAAGGCTATCAAGAATCTCTATTTTTTTTATATATTTTGAGTTTGGGTTCTCCTCCCAACTTAACCCCAAGATCTGGCCTCAAAAAGGGCTCTAGATCCTAAAAAATGGGCAAAATCCCATAAAAATCAAGCTAAAATCAACAAAAATATCCAAACCATAGGTTAAAACCCACTTTGGAAAATTATTGGTGTGCCAACCCCTTTTCATCGGGCTCCTGGTCACATGGAGGTGCCATGTGGCCTCTGGTTGGGTCATGCCCCTGGTCTTTGCCCCTTGGTCTTCGTTGTTGGTCACGTGGAACGATGGTATGGTCATGTGAATGGGCCATACATCCAAGTGTTATTCCCCCCACACTCTGCTCTTGGTTATAACACCTTGGTCGTGGGATAGCCCCCTATCGATCGGGGCTTATCCCAAAAACAACGCCAACCATCAACTTAAAAAAAATATTCGCCAGATGTTTAAACAAGTGACATGTGCACACGGGTGGCTAGCGCTCTTTGGTGGAACCGTTGGCTAGTCTGAAGGTCATGGGTTCGAGTCTTGCAGAGGTTGTAACAATTTTTTGAACAGACCCTCATTAGCCTCATCTAGGGTGCCACTTGGCACCCTATGATTGGGCCATGTGTCACCTCTGGATTGGCCAACATACATCCAGTCACCAACATAGTCACCTATACAGTCAACGCCAACTCAATTGCACAGTCAGTGCCAATTTAACTACACAATCATCCTGTACACCACGTGTTGTTCCCAGAGCCTGCCACATGTTTCCACATCATCTTCCTATCAGCATGTATAGTCCACTTCGTACTACCATGTGTCAGAGTTTCATTGGGCCATGTTAGCGTCCGTACAGTCCACGTTTCAAATCCATATCATGCCAACTCAGCCTGAAAATGCCAAATCTGCCTGCCACATGTCACCTCTTGGTGCTGCCACATCAACATGTTGACATCATCACAACGTCATGCTGACATCATATTCCACATCACTACCACGTCATTGCTGACATCATCAGTCGTACTATTGACATCATCAGTTGACTTTGAATTTTTTTGCCTCTTTGGAAAAAAGTTCAGAATGTGATAATTTTCGCATACAGTGTCCATTTTCGAGAAAAAATATATAGCTGATATCAGAATGAGGAGCCCTTTAGAATGGCGATGGTTTCGTCTGATTCTGATAGCTTTGAAATTTTGGCCTTTCTGGATCCATTTTGGATCAGGCGTTGATCAACCACCTGGATCGAGATGAGAGAAGAGAATCTATATCCAATGAGGGTTCACAACGCGCTCCAACTAGTATTAGTAGCATACACAAATAAATTGAGAAGGTGAAGTTTCCCGAGTTCTGGGGTGCCACGAAAGGCTTAGTCACCGAGGCATGGTTGGAGAACATGGCGATGTGCTTTGCACTTCATTATTACACCTCCAACATGAAGGTCTGCATGGTGGTATTTCAAGTAAAAGAGAGTTCTCTACTTTGGTGGAAGACACTCCTACCTCAACTAAACATGGTCATTGAAGAAGTTTCATGGGAGTTGTTTAAGGAGTGGTTCCGGGAGAGGTCTTTGTTCGAAGAATTCATCGAGCACTAGCTTAATGAGCTCAACTCGTTACAAAAGGGTGGTCGTACGGTGCCAGCGTATGAGGCTAAGTTCATGGAGCTACTTAGGTATGCTCCACATATGAACAAAGAGAAGTTAAAGGTCAACAAGTTTTTGTTTGGCCTTAACTTCAACATTCGTGCAAAAGTGAGGATCCTAATGCCTCAGAGGTTGCACGATGTTGTTCAGAAGGCCCTTATTGTGGAGGAAGAATTGAACAATGGGGGTCAGGGTAGGACACCTTCTAGACCAACTAGACATATGATATCAAGAGTACAACAACATCAGACACCAGCTAGACAGATTCCTGGGCATCAAGATATGCCTAGAGGACCTATGTTCATGACATTGCGACGACAAACTCCTCGGAAGAGGACTCCTTACAGAGGACCACAACAACATCAACAACATCGTCCACAACAACAACAACATTTTAGGCATGTTCAACATAACATACTAGGATCACAGACTGTTAGGCCAACAACTTCTACTTCAAGGACTGGGAGCACTGGACATAAAACTAGATATTGGACATGTGGAGAGCCACATTACCAGTGAGATTGTTCGATTGAGAAGGCCAGAATGACTAGATCATCTGGACCCACTACAATTGGAGATTTGGGAAAGGCCCACAAGATACATGCATCGGTGAACAACCGTCGGGTTGAACACCAATCCATTGTGCTCTGGATGTCAGGTATGATTGCCGATCAAAATTTTAGTTGCTTGATAGATCTAGGTGCTATAAAGGGCTTTATTTCAAGTGTTTCACTAAGGAGAATTATGGTAAAGGTAGTTGAGCATGACGAGTTCATATACATGGAAATGACATCAAGTGCCAAACAAAAAGTTGGAGGAAAGGTTATAGAATGTAGCATTAACTTGGGAGATTTTGTAACAAAGGTATATATTTATGTCATGATCTTAGGATCTTATGACACAGTGATTGGTATGGAATGGATAGAATTGGATGATGTGATCCTTAACTGTAAGACGAAACGATTAAATTTGATAGATGATTTGGGGCAGAATAGAGTGATTATAGGAAGAAACTAGGGAGTGTCCTTGAGGTTTATTTTTTCCCTATAGCTACATAAGAGTATGTGCAAGGGATGAAAACTACATGCAATCTTAGAATTAAACAAAAAGGGAGAGGCGAAAGGATTAGAAAACCTTCATGTAGTACAAGAGTTTACAGACGTATTTCTAGAAGAGTTGCCAGGTTTTGCACCTGAAAGAGAGTTGCAGTTTACGATAGACTTGAAACCTGGAACTGAAGCGATAGTAATAACGCCTTACCAGATGTCAATGCCTGAATTACAGAAGTTGAAAATGCAATTGAAGGAACTGTTGGACTTGAGACTTATACGTCCAAGTGTGTCACCTTGGGGTGCACTAGTTATTTTTGTGAGAAAGAAGGATGGATCATGGAGACTTTGTATTGACTATTGTCAATTGAACAAAGCGATGATCAAGAACCAATATCCATTGCCAATGATAGATGATTTGTTTGACCAGATGAAGGGAGAAACGATGTTTTCTAAGATTGACTTGAGATCATGATATCACCATTTACGGATTAAGGAGGAAGATATCCCCAAGACCACATTTAATATGAGAGCTAGACACTATGAGTTTACAGTTTTATCGTTCAGTTTGACGAACTCCCCGAGGGTATTCATGTGTTTGATGAATGGGGTGTTCCATGAGTAATTGGACAAGTTTGTTCAAGTATTTATCGATGACATACTGATATATTCCCGGGCGAAAGAAGAGTATGACAAACACTTAAGATTGGTACTACAATGTCTACGAGAGAACAAATAGTACATGAAGCTATCAAAATGTTCTTTTTACCAATCTTAAATTCATTATTTGGGACATATCGTATCCGGTGAAGGTATCATTGTGGATCCAACGAAAGTAGAGGCCATTATGGAATGGCCAACACTGACAAACGTACAAGAAGTAGAAATCCAATAGAAACGTAGAATTTTTTTTTTTTTTTTAAATTTATTTTAATATCAATAAAAATACTATTAAGAATTCTCTACGTTCAACCTTGGAAATTCCAGGAAATTTAAAGTCAAAGGGAAAACTAATAGTGAGTCAATGCTCAAATCATCGCTATAGTCCCTGCGCCTTTAGGAGGGACTAATAAGTCTTGAAAATCTTATTTTTAAGTAAACAAGTGTTGATAAGGATTCAACTTTAATAGAGTCATTCCTAAACTTTAATATTATTTGGATGTTGCTCTAACAAATTCTCTAATACTTTATGAAAAGATTGATAGGATTTGCTAGACTCTTTTCTTCTCTTTTTTCTTGTTGTCATGGAAGAGAAAATAATATAACTCGTATGTGCCAAATAATTATTCTTATATCACCTTGCGTTTGAGACTGTAAACTCATCTTCCCTACAAAAACAAAAATGAAATCAAGATTCAAAGTTTGTCATTTCAATGATGAACATTAAACTTGGAAATCCTTTGAGCACAAATGCATACTTTTATCTTCCAAATGGGTAAGTGGTGGATGCATACTTAATTAGCAAACCATATTTACCACACAAAAATCTGTGTATTTTATTATTCAATCGCAACTAACTAGATCTAACAAACCTAAACCAATATCTAATGTAAGCATTAATTCTAACACCCTCCCTTAATGCTTACATCACTAAAAACGATAATGAAATCAAATAATCACATTTTACAAAAATGTTCTTTTGAACTTTGATCTTTGTGTGGTTTGGTCTTCATTAGCACCTCTATCAACTTCTGAATTCTCATAGACTATGCTCTTTCTCTCCCATTCATTCGAGCTACCACTTCATCCATTGAAGATACAATTGTTATTGACCATTGATGATGTATTTGTAATGACGAGACTGCTAGTCATTCTATTGACATGCTTTCATTTGTTGAAATACATGGTATGTCATTGTATTAACCAATTATATAGGAAAGAAGTCTATTTTATATTACTTCCATCTGTCGAAGTACATGGTTTTCCATTGTATTCTCCAGTTTCCTAGAAAAGTAGTATAGATATATAATGTATCTAGAAATCAATCTTACAAAGTGACCTATTTCACATGGGTTTACAAACACATAAGGATCACAAATATAACCAGTAGTCATTGTTCTTGGGTCACCACATCCTCCAATAACCACAAGTTGTAATAGACTGTAGGCATAATCAAACCAATGGTGTATTCTTGTGGCACTGCATACATCAAGAACCACCAACTTAATACAAGTAGAGGGAATTTATGTCTAATGAATTTATAAATTTAAATTGTAAGATATATTATAAACAAAATTTAAGATGATATCTCATAGTATCCATGATCTCCCCATTGCTTTGTTCAAAAAAGTCTTACAAATATAATTTTTAAATAAACAAGGGTTGAAAAGATTCAACTTTAATAAAATATTTATAGGTTTTAAAAATATAATTTTTAATTAAACAAATATTTATAAAATCATTATAAGGAAATTATCAATTAATATCCAAGTGGTAACTAAATTTTTTTTTAGTGTCTTTTATAGTTGTATTAAAATACACTTACAACAAGACATACTAGTTCTTACAACAAGGCACTAGTGCTTACGACAAAGCATACTAGTGTGTCGTTATTTAATATGCACTAATACATATTACCAGTGTGTCATTATTTAACAGTCACTAATGATTACAACAAGGCATATTAACATTGTGTAATTATTTAATAGGCTAGTGCATCTTATATCTTACTTTCACAAACTTCGAAGGCGCATAATTACGCCAAAGGCATATACCTATTGACAATGGGCAGAATTAATCACCTTTTAATCATAAATTTCAATCCTAGGGTTGGCAATTGAAGATGGTGGCATATTCTTAGTCGTCCTCTCTAATCAATGGATGAGATTTTAATAAATTAACTTCCGCTCATTTATAAAGACGTCCGTTTATGTGATTACTTTTTTACATTTACTAAATCAGATTAAAAAATTACTTGTTCACCACCAGATTGCCACCTTCAGTGATTAAGAAATAATCTATTAAACTGACCACAATTTACTAAATTATTGTTACTGGGCGGATACTTATAGCCGCGTGGGTGTTGGACCCGGCAGTAAGGCGTTTCAAGTATTCAGGCCTTTCAAATATTCACAAAGTTATTTGCACAGCCGCCTTTTGATGTTTCCGATATTCGCACAGGTTCACACAGCCGCCTTTTAACGTTTCGGGTATTCGCACAGCCGCCTTTCGGCGTTCACCAGCCGCAAGTTAGCGGCTGTGCTAGTCTATATAACAATGCAGAGTTATGGTGGACAAGCGACGAGCTGTCGGGCGCACAATATACTTAATATAATTTTTGAGTGAATTTTCTCATGGAAAAAAATTACCAATACTTTATATATGATTTAGCCTTAATGCTTATATTTTGTCTACATATCTTGTTAATAAAAACTTTAACATACAATAATGCATAACAATCATTTAAATAGACTAATATAAACAAATAACATATCAAAATATACAAATAAATATTCCACATTAATATATTTTAATATTAAATTATTTGAATATTTTATTATTTAATATTTAAATATTTAAATATTTAATATTTAAAATAATAAAAATTTATTATAATTATTTTATTTTTTTTTCAAAAAATATTTTACTCACAATCTAAACATATTCTATAAGATTGAACTTATTACCAATTTTTTTTATATTTTATAAGATTGAATTTAGTACCAATTTTTTTTTAAAGAAAGGTTAAACGTTGTCAATAAAACTTTTTTGGAAAGTTTAGATAATTGACTATATATCAATGCATGGAACTTTCTTGGAAAGTTTGGATAATTGACTATATATCAATGCATGGAACTTTCTTGGAAAGTTTAGATAATTGACTATATATCAATGCATGGAACTTTCTTGGAAAGTTTAGTTAATTGACTATATATCAATGCATGGAACTTTCTTGGAAAGTTTAGATAATTGACTATATATCAATGCATGGAACTTTCTTGGAAAGTTTAGATAATTGACTATATAGCAATGCATGGAACTTTCTTGAAAAGTTTAGATAATTGACTATATATCAAATAAGAAACAAAATTTAATAATAATAATAAAAAGTAAGCATTTACAATAGAACTTATATAAATGCATGGAATTTTTTGGAAAATTTAAATAATTAACTATATATTAAAAAAAAAAAACACTCACAATAAAAATAAAACTTGCTATATCAATGCATAGAACTTTGTTGGAATGTTTAGATAATTGAATATATCAAATTTACCATATTAAAGCACAAACATAATAATATAATTAATTATAAATTTAAAATATATAATTTATTAATTTATTATTTATGTAGGTTTTTATAAATTATTTTTCCACAATTTGTTTAATTGATTTAACATTTTCTCATGAGTAAAGACATCATATGTTTCTTTTATATATAAGAAGCATCTATATATAAAAGAAGCATTTGATGTCAAAGGAAAGAGATTTCCACAATTTATTTAAATAATAAAATGTAATCTAACATTATTTTATATATATGGAAAAAGATTTACACAACTTATTTAAATAATAAAATGGATTCTAACATTAAAGACATTGGATGCTTCCTGTATAAAGACAATATACAAGATAACTTAAAAAAAATACTATACATGGTGAATATCATACTCAATCTAAAAATATTATATTATACATCGTGAATATCATACTCAATCTGATTTAACGTAGAGTGGTCCTTTTATGTATACCGAGTAGAATTGCTAATACTTATCTCCTTTGTATTTTTATATTTTATGATTTGTTTTAGGTTCTTATGTTTTGTGAACACAACCTTCTTTTTATGGTTTTTTTTACTCATTTTAAATTTGTCATAATCTCTTTGTTTATCACTTTTATGTTTATTTTACCTAACTTTTTAGTACAAGTAGAGGGAATTTAGGTAAGGAATTATGTTTAATAAATTTATAAATCATAAATACATTATGAATAAAAAATAAGATGATATATAGTTTTTACTATTTATCCATTATTTTATTTAAATAAGTTTTAAATTTTATTTAAATAAATTTTAAAAATCATATTTTTAAATAAAGAAGGATGGATAAGGATTTCACTTTGCTTTATTCAAATAAATCTTAAAATTAAATAAGTTTGAAAAATCTTATTTTTAAATAAACAAGTGATAACAATTCTAATTTAAAAAGTAATTCATAAATTTTAATATTATTTGGATGTTGCCCTAATAACTTCTCCAATACTTTATGACAAGATTGATTGTGAGACTCTTTTCCTCTTTTTTTGTTTGTTGGTGGTTATGGAAGAGAATTTAGAATATAACTCATACAAGTTAAATAATTCTTCTTATATCACCTTGTGTTTGAGAGTGTAAACTCATCTTCCTTGAAAAACAAAAATACAAAAATGAAATCAAGATTTAAAGTTTAACATTTTAATGATTAACATTAAACTTGGAAATCTTTAAGCACAAATGTATACTTTTATCTTTCAAATGGGTAAGTGGTGGATGCACACTTAATTAGCAAACCATATTGCCTACACAAAACTCTATGTATTTTATTATTCAATTAACCAAATATTTATATATGAAGTTTTCCCTCACCAACATAACAAACCCATGAGGAAATCTCTCAACCACACACACATAAATAAGATCTGATAGTTGGAGAAGATCTCTTACAACTATCAAAATCTAACAAATTCAAACCAATCTCTAATATAAACATTAATTCTAACACACTTTTATCTTCCAAATAAATAAATGATGGTTGAAGATATACAATTCACATATCTTCACCCTACATCACACATCTTCATCCTTAAAATTATGTACAAATACACCTTTTTACTTGCAAACAGTGAAAAGTGAAAATATACCCTATAAATTTTTTATTTATAATTTAGACATAAGTAATTTCTTAACTATAATATGATGATGATGATGATGATGATGATTAACATCCACTAAGACCTAATTGGTCTATTGGACCTTAAGAGGGTAAGTGATTACTTGTGATTCTTTAGAATTTTGTTTCTGTGCTAGAAAAACATTAAAAGAAGCTTTCCAAGATCACCATACTTTTGTTGAGTTAAGAGGTTAGGAAGGTTGGTAGTGTGATCAATATTTTGAAAATGAGATCTAATATGAGTATAGGCTGAACAATCTAAGAGAAAGTGTTTTTCATCTTCAACCTTCTTAGTGTCACAAAGGTGACACACTCTTTCATCTCATGGCGTTTTAGGAATCGACCAATGCCCAGTTTCACTATTTTTTTCTTATCTTAGCAATGCTTACTTTTTCTTTACACATGGCAAAACAGATAGATAATTTTGATCTTCTAGATTAGGGTTGATTACATCTTTATAATACCTTAATTTTTTTTTCCCTCTAACTCTTTATCACACCACATTTTTTCCTTAAATTTTGATTTGACGTTTTTTTAATAGTATCTTTATTCTGCAAAATGGTTTCTTCCATGATTCCCCAATAGTTTAGCCAAGATCGAGCGTCTTTATGCCATCCTCGCTTGAGTCGATAGTGGTTATGACTTGATTTGGAAGCAATTTTAGGTAGCCTCTTGTCTTCCATGTTGTTTAACTTGTTCTTATACATTAGGTATCTAGTCATAACCATCTCAATGGAGGAGAGGCTTGTTTCTACGAGGAGGATGGGATAGGGCGTATTTCCTTTAATTTTGAGATTATAGGTGATAAAATTCTTTTGTATTTGCTCTATCTTTCTCCGAGATTCACGAAAGATAATACAACCCCAGAGTTCACATCCATAAAGAATAACAGGTGTAACAAGAGTCTCAAAGAGGAGTTTCTTCTTATCCCAACTCCAAAGTTCAGCTGATTTACAATTGTTTTCAAGCCCATAATAAGCTTTCCATCCCCCAATTGTTTTCAAGCCCATTTCTATTTTGACCAGCCCTCGGTGTTTTTAAACTTAGCAATAACGTTCTCATACATCCTTATTGCAGTAGCCCTCGACTCGAGAGGCACTTTTATCTCTTTCAACCTATTCCAAAGGTTTTTCCTAGGAACCATGTCAAAAGTTTTTCTAAAGTCAACAAAACAACAAAAAAGATTGGTTTTCATATTGCAGAACTCCTCTCCAATGATCCTAAAGGTAACAAGATGGTCCACGGTTGAATGATATCTTCTAAACCCGACTTGGCCTTTAACTCTTTTACCGTGACTTTCTAGCCAAATGCTAATCTTCTTTTCCAAAATAATTCCATAAAGATTGGCTAAAATCGACCTAATCATAATAGTCCTATAATTAGAGGGAATGTTTTTATCCCCATTTTTAAAGAGTTTATTTTTAAAGAGTTTGCTTCCAAAGTTTAGGAAAGCCCTGGTTGGCTGTAAATTGAGAGTATTAACTACAACGATTTGTAAACAGTACGCATCGAAAATAATATATGATAAAGAATGACAATTACCGTCTATCGGGACGAAAAGCATGATCTCCTCTCGCCATATTACCACCTGGTCCGCAGGTGGTGGATTGTTTCCGACGGCGCCGTTGTTCACTCCTATTTGATCAGCGTCTGCACAACCAACTGAATTATAATCAGTTAAGCTCTGAATAACAGTTGGATTTTAAGAAGTCCTGGATTCAAGCAGGACAAATAACTTACCTGCGAGAATTGAACAACACAGGATGATCTTCGTGAAGGCTGCCATTTTTCTCACAGGAAATGAGAGACGGGAGAAATGTACGTGAGGATGTCATTTATAAGAAGCCAATTCACAGTCAACCGTCTCCAAGCATTTGATTGATTGATCATGGCAGTTTCCCTTCAATCTCTCGGAAATTTCATTGCAATACATATGTGGAAGTTCTCGATTTTTGTAGGAGTTTAGAGTTTGAAAAATCTGCCTTGGAATATCGTTTCAAGGGTCTAGAATAATGTAGGGTCTTGATTCATTTTAAAATAAAATAAGACCAGGAAGAAAAAACAAAACTCTCACCACTCATTAAAAAAAAATTCAAGACTTTTGAATAAAAAATAAAACTCTCACCAAACGTTACAAAGAATTCAACATTTTGTTACTTTTTAATCTCACCCACTGTTTTCTCAAACAGCTTTAAAATTATTTCCCATTGTTGAGTGGTCGTTGTTCTTTAACCTGTGGTTGAAGCAGAGGCAAGTATTTTCCCAAGGCGCCTAGGCTTTTGGTTTCAACATCTTCTCTATTTTGTTTTTCACAGTTTACATGGTAAATATCACATCAAAGAAAACAAAAGATTATATTTTTATGTTTTTTTTTCAAAAAAAGATTAGTCAATTTTTATTTTTTCTAAAAACTATTGATCCAAATTTTATAGAATAAAATTAATTTACCTTAAAAATAATTCTAATTTTATAAAAACTATACAAAATTCTTAAAAATTTGTAAAAATATCACTAAATTTTTATAATTTACATATTAAAGACTCCTAATATTAATCAAAGTTTTTACATTTTATAACAAATTTCCATCCTTAAAATCATCCCAATTTAAAATATATTAATGAGTTTATTTAATACAGACCCTCTACTCCAACCAATTATCTCATGTTTATCAAATAGTGTGTTATGACTCCTGAATTCTTTTTATTTTTATTAAGGTGTCCTTTGGTTGCTGGAAACGCTTTTCATAAGTGTGTGGAAAATCTTATTGCTATAACTGCAACTAAAGATCGATTCATGAATTGTGAAGTATCGGTTTTATGAATAAAACCTAAACGGATTCGAAATAAAACATAGGAAAATACTATGTTTAAGATAGAACACTATGTGTGAGAATGAATAAGTATTATCATGTTCCATGTTTAGGGTTGTAGGTGGAATGGTGAAGTTATTCTCCATCACACTTGTAGGGTTCAAGGAGGTCTAAGATTTAAGTCAAAGTGTTAATATATGGGTTTGTTTTTTCAACAAGGTGGATGGTGGATTTATTGAAAAGTACAACAGTAAAGTGGCACGTGGGAATTGACAAGTCATTTATGATTATTTAAAGAATAGTTGGTGAGTCATTATGGTTCTCAAATATGGAGTTTGCCTATCATCAATCCATTATGTCATATTAGAGAAAAACTTATCAAGTGTACCATACTAGGAGCATCATAAACCATGGCCTCTAGATAAAATTAAGTAAGATAATGTTCGACCTCATAAACCATAGCTTCTAGATAAAATTAGGTAAAGTAATGCTTGACCACTGTGACAAACTAGGTTTATTATTATTCTTAGTAGTAGAAAAAGTTAATGTAGGGAGATTGAGATTGTTCATTGTACTGATAATAAACATTGACATAAAAGAAAGCACGTATCTAAGGGCATGTTGGAGCCAAAATACCATGGTTGTTTGGGCCTTGCTTGTTTTGTAATCTAGGAAGTGGACTTTCCATAGAGCATGTGATTGATTGAGAGATGTGAGGGGTAATTTAGAGGAATAGTCATCCACCCATGCATCATATGATTCCTCACTAAATAGGAACTCTGAAATAAATATGTGGCCATCGGTGTTCATTGTTGTTTTATGCCATCACAACACTCCTCGATCATCCTTCTTTTGCAAAGAATAGACATGAATATAAATAAATTAGAGTAGACAACATCAAAAGGAATGAGATGTTATAGTATTATTTCTCTAAAACACAATAGACATGGAAAATAATAGGTCATATGTGCTCTAGTTTGTGTCTCATTACACCTAGCAAACATGGGTAGAACTTGATCTAATCATCTAGTTTGGAAAAAGGTATCTGGTAGGGACGTAGAATTTAAGGAGATATACTCTATATGGACATAGAAATCGAGGAGATATACCTTGTAACAATTACTAAAAAGTAGCAATGGGACACCATTCTACTCACAATTGATGATATGAATATAAATATTCCATTAGCATCGAATAACAAGAAATAACAAAGTTGTTGCACTACCAAAAAATAAATTAATGACATAAAAGAAGAAGATATTATCCATTAACATCCAATATCAAGGAATAACAAAGTTGTTGCACTAGGATGATTTTGAGGGGCAACTCCAATACCATTTTGATGGGCTAACTTCTAATGAATTTGTATGTATCAATATAACCTCTCCATACATATGATGTTGTATTTCAAGGGTAGAATTAGAGAAAGACAAAGAACATATATTTGATTTGGGACAATTAGTGTGGCTCTTACATTTCATGTTAAATGAAAAGAAGATAGAGATAAAAATAGACGAAGAGAAGAAGAAAGTAAAAATAAAATTTTCCCATTTTCTAACACCGGTGATTCATGTTTCATTGGACAAATAATCTATCTTTTTATTGTTCTTTCAGAGAACTTGGAAATATTATTTTCCCCATATGTTAAGTAATGTTTTAAGCTTTGTGGTTTTAAGTTAACTATAACTTATAATATTTTAACACACATATATATAAATTTTAATTTTATTAATGTTAAGATATATAATGTATGGTTATGTACGTATTATATGATTTTTTATTTTATTTATCTATTTTTATTTTTGTTATGAATTTATCATGTTAAACATAAAATAATTATAACAATCAAAGATTATGTTTGTGTCTATTAAGTTGGCCCCATCTTGATAGAGACCTTGCTTACTCCAGTTTGAGAGAGACCTCATGCTCGTCAAGCTAACCCCATGACCTTGTGCTGATAGAGATGGAAGAGGAGGAAAGACATAATGAAGCCCATCTTCCTATGCGGAGGAGCCCACCATGACCAAGGGAGAGACACGAGTTAAATGATTTTTCTTTTAAATTGGTAGAAGAGAGGATCTGAAGCTCATCATGATAAAGGAGAGACATTCTCATCCCCCTTTGTAGAGAAAGAACACCTAAAAGTGTAGGTAAATCCCCAATTCTTTGTGGAAAAAATGATTTTGGATCAAATTATATATCAAAAATAATTTGAGGGTAAATTATTTCATTTTGGGCACTGGTTTTAGGGTAAGTTATTTCATTTTGGGCATTTGGTTTTAGAGTAAATTATTTCATTTTGAGAAAATTAGGTCAAATTTTATAGAAAAAAAATAAAAAATCCTTAGTATTGAAACCCTTCAAGTACTTTAAGCAAAGCTCGTAGAAGGTTACCATCACAACTAAAATACAACACTATAGCATTACATTTAGCATCACATCATAGTGGAAAAATCAAGTTTGTACAAAGAAAAACATGATGCACATAGGGATGTGTAATGTCCCCCACCTCTTAGAGAGGCGATGAGGAGACTCAGTGGCCTGGGCACCCCCACTAGGTCATAGTCTCACACTGAGGGGGGAAAAGTCAAGAAGTTAAAAGTTATATTTTTAAGTTGACTTAAGAAAGGAAAATGATAAAGGAGTAAAAGATAACTCAACAAAAGAATAGAAGATTAACCCTGGGAGTTAACCTAACTCAACAGAGAATTAGAAGGAAAAGTATAAGTAAGAGGCTGGGGTGCACCTATTATTCATTCTGGTTTTCGATTAACATTTTCTATTGCTCTTGAGCATTCAGTTTGGGGGTTTGATGTACAAACCCTTGTGAGCAACTCGTGGTGAAATATCCACTCACCTTGTTCCACAACTTGGTCTCGGGGATGAAAGACTCCTCCACACCATTCTAGTCTTAGGGTCAGCTTATCGAGGGAGGTTCGATCCAGCTTATCCTGAGGGCCTAGGGCCATTTTGACAGTTGGGTTTTGTTTGCAGGGGCAGGACCATCAGTTTGAGGGATTTTCTGGAGGGTTATCATCATTCTACATTTGTTTGCAGATTGAGACGTCGTGGAGCCATAGGGGACGTCCTGTGATTCAGTAAAACTCAGATCTAGGGAGATCTGCTTGAGATCTGAGCCCGAAACTTCTCCCACGGGATTCTCATAGCCCGATCTATATTCTTGGAGAGTTTCAAAGCATTTGGA
>ML792224.1:312927-343770 GCA_009831015.1 Picea engelmannii | reverse complement strand
GGTCAGATCTTTGCTTGTGCTTCTACATCTTGAATATATTGTGATCTCCATGTGTTGATGAATCTTGTATGCACTTAATAACTCAATAAATTAGTAGTAGTTAGTGATTCCAAGAAAGAATTTGGCTTGGGATCATTACAGGATGTTGCCATTTGCATCAATTTAGCACCATGGACTGCCTTTTAATGCATTACTTCATTTTATGCATACTCCTTTAGGCATCATTTTAGCCACAAAAATTATGATGCAAGGAGTGGTTTACATTGATTTACATCTTAATTGTGTCAATATTTTGAAAAATAACTTTGTAGAGTCATGTTTGCATCATATATGTGTCAAAAATGTGTTTTTTGCATTGCTCTACGGTCATTAGGCATCATATTATTGTTGTTATGAGCCTTGTTAGCATTTTTCTAGTGATGTAGTTTACTCTCTTAAGATCATATTAGCATCAAAATGAGGAACTTGTGCATCATGTTTGTGTCATTTTGTAACATCCTGTTCTACTGAACACACTTTTATTGACTTATTATTCGAGGACACTTGCGTGCAAGTGATCCGGTTATGGTACATTATGATTCGTTCTGATTATGGGTTATATATGTTGATGTTGATGTGTTGTGACTTATTGTTATTTTGATGCATATGAATTGGCAGATGTTGTTGACAGGTTTTCCCAAGTGTGTAGGACACATGACATGTTATGGATTCTAATGGCATCAATGGACTTCCTTGGACTCCGGATTGAGTCAAGGAGTGGATTATATTTTGTTTGAGTTTTTCATTTTACGCACATGTGACATATGATTGATTTCAGTATGATTTATGTATATGGATTATTGACAGTGTTTTTGTCAGTGGATGCAGGCTTGATGATGCTTGCTAATTTGACTCACATAAGGAGTAAAGGGGCCATGCACATAAACCAAACATTGAGGGAGATGTGTGGCAGTGTCTCTGTCATAGCCTACTAGCACTCCCACTGTGGTTTGAACAATAGGTTAACAATTACCTAGTTCAAGAGGTCCACGATGTCCTGAGGGCAGGCTGAGATAGTCGCTCATGAAGATTTATAAGGGGCACACAATAAGGTCGAGTCCTTATTCCTTAGAATCCCTTAGTCTCTCACAAAGTTGACCAAGCGGAGTGTTGACTCCAAGGGTCAGACAAAGTTCCAAAACCATTCTAAAGGTGAGTGGCACCCTTGGAGCACGGAGGTGCGTCTTGAATGGCAGGTCACGTAATTTAAAAAAGCTTGAGTCAATAAATCTAGGTGGCCTAGAAAACATTGAAATGATTAAACCTTGTTAGAATGAAATAATTAATTAAACAGTAAATTATAAACTGAAAAGCCTAACAAGAGTCTAAGTGTAAGTTTAAGTCTAAATTTAATTAAAGGACTAAATGAATTATGACATAAGTTAAAAGATTGGAGAATATAATCAAACTCTAAAAAAAGGGGGGAAGATAAAATGTAAAGGTTCGATAAAATGCACATGTGTGCATGGAAAAAAAAAAGGATTTTAAAAATAGAAAGAAATAAAATATGAGAGAACATGTGTACACATAGAATAATTTCTAGAGTCAAGCTACCACTAAGTCTAACTAGAAGAAGACTCTTAATCCAACTCTAACTAAGATCTACTTAGGAGACGCTCATCAAATGAGAATTTGGGGAACAAAGGGACACATAAGAGTGCAAATAGGAACACTTTGGGGAATGTTAGGGAATTTGATTTTTTTAAATAAAATAAAAATGGTAATTACTTGTGCAACTTGGGAAGAGTGTGACAAGTGCATGGGTGAATAATCCTAATTAAATTAATTAAAAAGATAATTAATCGTGCATGAGGACATGTGTCATTGGGAATTTTTCTATAAAACAAATGTGGTAGAAGGGAAATATGATCTTACTTATTCTTGGTAGTGTTATGCTGCCAAAATTTTGTGGACTCTATTTTACTTGTGAGAGTTGGGATGCCAAGCTTGAAGAAATAGTGGAAACTCTTCCTTGCGAGACAAGCCTTGGAGCTATTGTTTGTTGGTTTCTTGTGTGTGGCCCCTTTGCGGCTTGGGGGGCTAAGGGGGGAGAAGAATAAACCTAGCATTGGCTGGGAGGTACCGATGAAGTTTGGTGATTAGCAAGTGGGAGAACATAAGGAGCACAAGTCTTGAAGGACATCATCAAATCTCTGTCTTCTTGGTGCTGATATTTTATTCATGAAAATGGTATTGTAGGAATTTTTACTAGATTAAACATTAAAGGGTTTTTAATGAAATCATTGGTTATTGGCTAACTTAAGGTAGCGTTGAGAAATTTGGGATGTTAGATACTAATGATATTTAGACAATGATTATTTGAATTCTCGAAAATGCATCACCTATGCCTCTAATTTTGTATAAGTTTGAGTTGCGCAAATATTTTAAGTGCGTATGACAATTTTTTGCTTAAAATTATGTGACATAATTGGTAGATGTTTTAATCTATGTATAGAAAGTTATGTAGATCGTAATATTGAATTGTTAGATTTTTTATTAGGAGATTTACTTTTAATTATTAAACTTTGAATTCTAGGCTTGATTGTTATACTAGGATTGGATAAGGAAATTAGACACCTCCTTGTTCTTCAGAATAGTCGCCAGTCCTGAGACCTTAAATGGTCAAAATCAATTAGACGAATCTTGGAATTGAGCGTTGATTATGTGTCTTGGAGGTCCTAAACTTGGAGGGTAGGATGGACGGTAGATATCCTTGTTATCTTTTTGCGATATGATTGAATTATTAATGTCAGTGAAGATGTGTCTAATTCTTATTGTGTAATGATGTGGATGAGAATATAACATGTATATATTGGTGTATGTTATTGTCTCTTATCCCTTGTTCTATTGTCGTTGTTTAAAAAAAAAAAATATTTACACTATTGTACTCACTTGCATTGATGTCATAATAGAGGGGTTGTTACATATTGTATCAGAGTGGGTTCAACCCTACGACATTGGACTATTACTCCTTCCATTGTGTTAACTAAATGACTAAAAATGTATCGCTAATTAATTTTGAAATTGTCCATGCAGGTAATCATGGTTAGAGGACGCAGGGGAAGTAGACGATGTGGTACTAGAGGGAGAGGTTTGACACCTCTGATAGTATCCATGCTAGAGGGGTCTAACCCCTAGGGAGAAGAGCAGACTACTGAGCATGAGAAGGTTGTTGCGACATATGTGGTAGGTATTATGAGACCCTTCCAGAGGATGTTAGAGGCATTGATTCGAAAATTGATTTTAAAGACTATGGTTAAATTTATGCATGAGTGGATTTACCATTTAGGAATTAAGAGAAGAAGAATATTTTCATGAAAGAATATTGCAGCTATCATAAAGAATGCATAACAAAAAATAGACATAATAAACAACAAACCATAACACCAAGATTGATAATGGAGTTCGACACAAGTTTGCCTACGTCTTTGGGCATGTTAGCACTGAGAGTCACCCTCGGACTGCCAGAGGATAAGCCCAATACCCATAAAATTGTAAATGGATTAAAATGGTTTGAATAGGTGGATCAACAAGAATTTAAAGAAAGGAAAAGACAACAAGTATCATTGTAGATCATTGATGGACCATTGGGCTATGGACTCATAAATAGTCTGCTCATTGAAGGCAATTAGCTCCCTATCAGAAAAAAAATTTGTATAATGATGAAGAGAAGAATAAGAGAATAACATAAAGACGAATATTCACTAAGTAGATATCCTCTCTACTAAGAGAATTTAGATGTGTCTGAACAATAAACAATGATAGATAGGCAAGCTTACAATAGATCCTCTATTGCATCGAGAATCTATCAATCAAAGGAAAATCTTAATCCTTAAAATAAAAAATACATTCAAACAAGATGAAGAATAGAAATTAGATGTGTCTGAACAATAAACAATGATAAATAGGCAAGATTATAGCAAATCCTCTACTGCACTGAGAATCTATCAATCAAAGGAGAATTTTAATCCATACAATCAACAATACGTTCAAACAAGATGGAGAATAGAACAGAGAACATAGAAGACAAATATGATGAAACAACTCATATGAGTCTTCAATAACAATACAATTTACATCTACATGCCCCTTCAGCTTACAAACTGAGATATACAGTCATAAATATTTCTCAAAACTTCTTTCAGTCTTGGGCCGAACCCCCCCTCCCTTTACATATCATTCATCTGATGTATTTATAGTCAAAATAGTAGACATGTATTGTTGCTTGGGCATCTCTTCTCTAGTGTTGTATGTCTTCTCTTGTCTATCTTGTTCCTTCTGTCATAAGGAAACTCTGGTTAGTATGGGCCTACAGGAAAAACTACCCTTTGTGGTACTTTGGGCTGACAATTTTTTGTCTCCTTGGCCAGACCCTCCATGCTTCCATTTAAGGGGGTAGTTGATTGTTCAACCACGGGTCCTTCTTACATTAACTGATTTCTCCTTGGTTTCAGGACGAGGCCTTATGCCTAGATTGTTGCCACACATTGCTCTCAGATTGGACCCTATATCAGCACGTGATTGCAGAAGTCGGCAAGGGCGGTTTGGGTCCACACCACTTCGACCCCCGCAATTCACCACCAACTTCCATGTACCTCTTCCGCTATACCATGGTTTCAATTGCGGGATCGCTCTAGAATTTTAACGGTCGAGCACGTTCCATCCCCACAATGAACTGTGGTCGTTGATCTTGTCGCAATCCTCGATCTGGGTAATTTTATCACCCTCGCTACAATTTATATGTTTTCCAACTCCATAATCCTTTTAACCATGTTTAGAGATGGAGCCAATTTTGGTGCTTGGGAGCTTTGAATGTTGAGCAAGAATATTTCTTGGAGGAGGATCTCCCAAATATGACGTGGTGGCCTGACGTCATGGTGATGCCACAACTACTGATGGATGAGCGCCATGTGTTGAATTAAAAAACACCCGTGGAGTGGTAGGGCCTGAAGTGATGTGTCAGCTCGATGTCACTTCGGGATGTTTGGATGGAGATCTCCCAAAGTGACTTTCTCCTGGTTGACGTGGTATCCTCTCGTTACTTCAACACTTCGAGCTTTGGGATATTTTGAACACGGGAATGAATATCTCCTGAAGTGACTTTCTCTCGGTTGATGTGGCAGTCTCTCGTTACTTTGGGATGTTTGGATGGAAATCTTCCGAAGTGAATTTCTCTCGGTTGACATGGCAGACTCTTGTTACTTTGGGACTTCGGCACTTCGGGGATTCTGTTTGGTCATTAATCCATGCACGACTTTGAAACTATGAATGCACAAGAGCCATTAATCTGAACTGCACATGGGATCTCCACTGTTGAAAATTGAACCCGCTCGTTTGCTTGTATTTCAAGCCCGAAATGGACTACTTTGAATGCTGCATTTTTCTCATAGTTCTTCCCTGCACATACAACATACTTGACCAGCCTGACTTTATCAACCAGAAGAGGAAAAACTTATAGGAAGTTATCCATAAAATAGAGAGACTTGGTAGAGGTGTAGACCTAGGTTTTAGCAATAAATACATATGACCCATGACAACTTTATGTTCTAACATCTAGTTTTCATGACTAGCAGAATCTTTATGAAGCAAAGAAAACTCATCACAACAATTTTCATAAAGATACTCAGCTAAAAAATATTCTTTACAAAACGAATTGAAAGCTGCATGAAAACCTGTCAAAGAGTTGATGCTTGCAATGGGAAGAGATCGACACCAATCATGAGCAATCCCCTCTAATGAATACCTGGAAAGATTAATCTGAACATCTTTATGCATGATATGAAGTCGATGAATAAAATCATGAAATTCTAGCAAATGATCAGCTGGTACCTCTCACTCTTCTCCTCAAAATTTAGGAAGGCTATTTTCCCATTCATCCCTACTAGGCTCTCGATTAGGGAAACCAACTATGTTTGAAAAAACACAGAAAACATACCTCTGAGCTAAAATATTGACCATTTTAAACCAGTTGAGTCACCAATAGATTTCCGAACAATGGAGTCGCCATGGTGAAAGATGAGTAGTTAGAACAATGTGTTCAACTTCAATTCACCATCTAAAAATGGATCTTTTTCGTTGTCATTCTCCCATGGAAGATATCTGCACTTTCGTCCCTGGCAATGAAGCCATTAATGTTAGCACTGGGAGTCACCCTCGAACTACTAGAGGATAAGCTCTGTAGCCATCAAAATGTAAATGGATTAAATGGTTTGAATAGGTGGATCAACAAGAATTTAAAGAAAGGAAAAGACAACATATATCTTTGTAGATCGGTGATAGGAAAGCTTACAGTAGATCCTCTATTGCATCAAGAATTTATCAATTAAAGGTGAATTTTAATCCATAAAATCAACAATACGTTCAAACAAGATGGAGAATAGAACATAGAACATAGAAGACAAATTTGATGAAACAACTCATATGAGTCTTAAATAACAATATAATTTACAACTACATGCCCCTCCGACTTACAAACTGAGATATACAATTATAAATATTTCTCAAAACTTCCTTTGGTCTTGGGCCGAACCCTCCCTCCCTTTACATATCATTCATCTGATTTATTTATAGTCAATACAGTAGACATGTCGTGTTTCTTGGGCGCCTCTTCTCTAGTGTCGTATGTCTTCTCTTGTCTTTCTCGTTCCTTTTGTTAGAAGGAAACTATGGTCAGTATGGACCTTCAGGAAAAGCTACCCTCTGTGGTACTTTAGGCTGACAAATTTTTGTCTCCTTGGCCAGACCCTCTATGCTTCCATTTAAGGGGGTATTCGATTGTTCAACCACCGGTCCTTCTTACATTAACTGATTTATTCTTGGGACTAGGAAGAGGCCTTACGCCTAGAATTTTTCCATGCGTTTCTCTTGGATTGGACCCTATATAAGCATGTGATTACGGAAGTTGGCAAGGGCGATTTGGGTCCACACCGCTTTGACCCCCTCAATTCACCACCAACTACCATGTACCTCTTCCGCTATACCATGGTTTTGATTACGAGACCACTCTAGAATTTTAACGTTCGAGCATGTTCTGTCCCCACAATGAACTATGGTCGTCGATCTTATTGCAATCCTCGATCTAGGTAACCCTTTTATTTTAGCACCCCTGCTAAAATTTATCTGTTTGCCAACTCCAAAATCCTTTTAACCATGTTTAGAGATGGAGCCAATTTTGGTCTTGGGAGCTTTGAATGTTGAGCAAGAATATCTCCCAGAGGACGATCTCCTGAATATGACGTGGTATCATGATGTCATGGTGTTTCCATAGCTACTGATGGATGAACACCATGTGTTGAATTGAAAAAAACCTACGGAGTGGTAGGGCCTGAAGCGACATGTCATCTTAATGTCACTTCGAGACTTCGACTCTTTGGGACTTTGGGGTGTTTGGATGGAGATCTCCCAAAGTGACTTTCTCCCGGTTGACGTGGCAGCCTCTCGTTACTTCGATGCTTCAGGCTTCAGGAGCTTTTGAACGCATGCATGATTATCTCCCAAAGTGACTTTCTCTCGGTTGACGTGGTAATCTCTTGGCACTTCGGGACTTCGGGATGTTTGGATGGAAATCTCTTGAAGTTACTTTCTCTCGGTTGACATGGCATCCTCTAGTTACTTCAGGACTTCGACACTTCGGGGCTTATGTCTGATCATTAATCCTTATGCCTTTGAAACTCTGAATTCACTAGAGTCATTAATCTGAACTACACACGGGATCTCCATCGTTGAAAATTGAACCCGTCCATTTGCTTGTATTTCAAGCCCGAAATGGACCACTCTGAATGCTGCATTTTTCTCATAGTTCTTCCCTGCGCATACAACATACTTGACCGGCCTGACTTTATCAACTAGAAGAGGAAAAACTTATAGGAAGTTATGCAGAAAAGAGAGAGACTCGACAAAGGTGTAAACCTAGGTTTTAGCAATAACTACATATGACCCATGACAACTTTATGTGCTAAAAAGGTGTTTGTCTCAGTGGGGAAGGTTTTCTTATTAAATTCAATGCTGCAAAATTACATCAAAATTATCAAATGGATTACAAAATGGTTTGGTTGTGTTTTTGCTTACCTCAAGAATCCAACACAATTGATGGCACTGAAAAAGGATGAGCATAGCTCCCGGAAATGGCCTCCAAAGTTCGCTTCCTCAATGGCTTCCCTGCATAAAAATGGCTTAAGCTTCCAAAATATTCAACATTCTATTGTTTCTGAACCTCCAAGGTTTTCAAGAACCTTTTTTTTTTATAGATTTTGAGTTAGGGTTCTCCTCTCAACTTCCCTCTAAGATCTGTCCTAAAAAATGGGCAAAATCCCATAAAAAGTAGGCTAAAATCAACAAAAATATCCAAACCATAGATTAAAACCCACTTTGGTAAAATATTGGCATGCCAACCCCTTTTCCTCGGGCTCCTGGTCACATGGAGGCACCATGTGGCCTCGAGCTGGGTCATGCCCCTGGTCTTTGGCCCTTGGTCTTCGTTGCTGGTCACATGGAACGATGCTTTGGTCATGTGAATGGGCCATACGTCCAATTAATATTCTCCCCTACACTCTGCTCCTGGTCATAGTAACCTCGTCGCGGGCTATCCCCCCATCGACCGAGGCTTATCCTAAAATCCGCACCAACCATCAACTTAAAAAAAATATTTGCCACATGTTTAAACAAGTGACATGTGCGCCCGGGTGGCTAGAGCTCTTTGGTGGAACTGTTGGCTAGTCCAGAGGTCATGGGTGCGAGTGTTGTAGAGGTTGTAACAATTTTTTGAACTGGCCCTCATTGGCCTCATATGAGGTGCCACGTGGCACCCTGTTATTGGGCCACATGTCACCTTTGGATTGACCATTGTATGTCGAGTCACATGTACAGTCAACACCAACTCAACTACACATTCAACCTGTATGCCATGTGTCATGCCCAAAGCCTGACACTTGTCACCACATCATCTCCTTTTCATCCTGTACAGTCAGCTCCGTAATGCCATGTGTTAGATTGTCACTGGGCCATGCCATCGTACGGACTGGCATGTTAGCGTCCATACAATCCACGTTTCAAATCTGTATCATGCTAACTCAGCCTAAAAATTCCAAATCTTCCTGTCACATGTCAGCTCCTGGTGCAGCCACGTCACTGCTGATTTCATCAGTTGACTTTGACCCATTGACTTTGACTTTTTTGCCTGTTTGGAATAAATTTTAGAATGTGATAACTTTCGCATATAGTGTCCATTTTTGGAAAAAAATATATGGTTGGAATGGGCACTACGAGCCCTACACAATGATGTTGGTTTCATCTGATTCTGAGAACTTTGAAATTTTGGCCTCCTAGGATCCATTTTGGATAATTCCTCCCCACTAAGACCTTTTGGTCCTCCAAAAGGATATTAATCACTCATCAAGTGTAGGATAGGCCTCCCCACTTGTCCTTTGTCTTTAAACTCTGTCATGTGCACCTGTCATATCATAATGACCATGAAAAATGAAAGCATATTGTTAGCAATTTGAACTCATTCACATCTTACTGAATCCACTACCATCCATGTAGAAAACATTAGCAGCGATAACATCAGAAATATGACTGCAAATGAACCAATATGTTTGACTGGCTTGCATGACATCAACTTATCTTAAAGCAAAGTATGATTGAACTCCCATCCTACAACCATCTCATGTTCATGCTTAAGATCAACTGATTTACTTGGCACAATTTTAGGTTTATTGCTTGCATAAGCTGCCTTCTTTAATTGTTCCATTGTTAGAAGAGATTTATTTGCTTTTAGGTGATGAGCATGTACAACATATTATGTCCCTTCTTTAGTTAAGTGATATTGATTATGTTCCCTATAGAATATTGATTGGAGATCATATAAATAAGGGCTACCTAAGACCATTCCACATGCTTCTAGTGGCACCACATAACATATTACTTCATCCACATTCTTAGATGTAATTACAAACTTTATGATGCATTGTTTTGTTATGGGTAATTAATGATCTTTGCTTATCCAATTTAGTGAATAAGGTTTGTGATGCATCTTAGTGTTTAATCCAAATTTATTAACCACTTCTTCTGAAATTAAGTTAGATTGAGATCCACTATCTATCATTGTGTCGATCTTAGTATGTTTCATTATGACCCTTATATGAAACAGTTTATTTCTTGAATCAAAACCATCACCAATTTTACCTGACAAACCAACTGTTGTAATCTTAGACTCATCACCAGAATATGATCCCAAGTCTGTTGGTTGTGTTGTTGTTGCAAATTTTTTCCTCCCTTTCCTCTCTTTGAACCACTTCGATATACTCTTTGGGTGCAATTTCCAGCAAGGATCATCATCGTGCCCTTCTTTCTTTCAATGCTTGCAAGAGAGCTTATCTTCATTTACTTTCGTTGAATTTGTTTTCTTCTCATTCCCTTTTCCTTTTCCATCTTTCTTTGAAGATGATTCCCCTCATACATTAACTCTAGTTTTCCCTACTTCAATATACGTTGCTTGAACAGAAACTTCATCAAGATTAGTAGGTCCAAACATAAATACACTATTATGAATATAAGCAGGCAAACCTCCTATATACTTCATAAGAGTTTCTTGTGTAGTCAATGGAACATCTAACATCAAATCCATCTTACGAAATTCATCTATGTATTCCTGCACTGATTGTCCTTTCTTTAACTTAAGACTTTTCCATTCAATTAAATCCTTTTCCTTATACCTCAAAGGACATAACTGTTTTCTAAGTGCCGAAATAAAATCATTCTATGATGGAAAAATCTTACCAACTTGCTGAGTTCCATGTTACATCTTACTTTGCCACCAGATGAGGGTTGTGCCTTCAAGACAAAGCGATGCCAATCTGATTTTGGTTGCCTCATCTTTGATTTGTTGCGCATTACAATATACCTCCATCTTTCAAACCCAAATATCAAGTTTCTTAGCATTAACTTCGCCATCATACATATGCAAAACAAATTTTACATAAACTTTAAGTAATGGAATATCAGGCTTATGTTTATGAGAATGTGTTCACAAAGAAGTAGAATCTAAACTTGTACTTGAAGAAGAAGAAGAAGATGGAGATGAAGGAGGTGAAGGAGGTGTTTTAGGAGGGCCCTCTCCTTCTTCACTTTTGTCTTTCTTTGAAGATTCCCCATGAACCGGTCTCTTCCATTCTAAGTAATCATCATACAACACTTTTACCATCTCCGACATGGAAAATAAAGTTCTTTGAAAATCTCTTTCATTATGAGAAAGTCCTTCTTCCGATGTCATCCTCTCACTTTGGGATGTCCTATTTCTTGATCCAATCTCAAGATCTCCTTCACCACAAATTATCTTTTCCTTAGTAATCATGCAAACTCAAAAAACCAATTCTCAACCTGCTCTGATACACTTGATCCAAAAATTGATCTTTTAAAGACTATGGTTAAGTTTATGCATGAGTTGATTTACCATTTAGGAATTAAGAGAAGAAGAACATTTTAATGAAAGAATATTGTAGCCATCATAAAGAGTGCAGAACATAAAATAGACATCAGGAAGAATAAACCATAACACCAATATTGATAACGGAGTTTGACACAAGTCTGCTTATGTCTCCGGGCCTTTGTCTCAGTGGGGGAGGTTTTCTTATTAATATTCAATGCTGAAAAATTACATTAGAAGTATCTAAAATGGATTACAAACTAGTCTGGTTGTGTTCTTCTCAACCTCAAGAATCGAAAACAACTGATGGCACTGAAAAAGGATGAGCACAACTCCCAGAAATGGCCTTCAAAGTTCGCTTCCTCAATGGATTCCCTGCATAAAAATGGCTTAAGCTTCCAAACTTTGAATCTCCAAGGCTATCAAGCATCTCTGGTTTTTATATATTTTGAGTTGGGGTTCTCCTCCCAACTTAACCCCAAGATCTGGCCTCAAAAAGGGCTCCATATCCTAAAAAATGGGCAAAATCCCATAAAAATTAGGCTAAAATCAACAAAAATATCCAAACCATAGGTTAAAACCCACTTTGGAAAATTATTGGTGCGCCAACCCCTTTTCATCGGGCTCCTGGTCACATGGAGGCGCCATGTGGCCTTGGGTTGGGTTGTGGCCCTGGTCTTTGCCCCTTGGTCTTCGTTGTTGGTCATGTGGAATGATGGTATGGTCGTGTAAATGGGCCATACATCCAAGTGTTATTTCTCCCGCACTCTGCTCCTAGTTATAGCGCCTTGGTCGCATGATAGCCCCCCGTCGATCGGGGCTTATCCCAAAAACAACGCCAACCATCAACTCACCCTGTGATTGGGCCATGTGTCACCTCTGTATTGGCCAACATACATCCAGTCACCAACATAGTCACTTGTACAATCAACGCCAACTCAACTGCACAGTCAGTGCCAACTTAACTGCATAGTCATCTCGTACGCCACGTGTTGTTCCCAAATCCTGCCACATGTTTTCACATCATCTTCCTGCCAGCATGTACAGTCCACTTCGTATTACCACGTGTCAAAATTTCACTGGACCATGTTAGCATCCGTACAATCCACGTTTCAAATCCATACCGTGCCAACTCAGCCTGAAAATGCCAAATCTGCTTGCCACATGTCACCTCCTGGTGCTGCCACGTCAACATGTTGACATCATCACAACGTCATGCTGACATCATATTCCACATCACTACCACGTCATTCCTGACATCATTAGTCGTACTACTGATGTCGTCAGTTGACTTTGACATGTTGACCTTGAATTTTTTTGCCTCTTTGGAAAACAATTCAGAATGCGATAATTTTTGCATATAGTGTCCATTTTCGGGAAAAAAATATATAGCTGATATGAGAACGAGGATCCCTTCAGAATGGCGATGGTTTCGTTTGATTCTGATAACTTTGAAATTTTGGCCTTCCTGGATCCATTTTGGATTAGGCATTGATCAACCACCTGGATCGAGATGAGAGAATAGAATATATATCCAATGAGGGTTCACAACGCACTCTAGCTAGTATTAGTAGCATACACAAATAAATTGAGAAGGTGAAGTTTTTCGAGTTCTGGGGTGCCACGAAAGGCTTAGTCACCGAGGCATGGTTGGAGAACATGGCAATGTGCTTCACACTTCGTTATTACACCTCCAACATGAAGGTATGCATGGTGGTCTTCCAACTGAAAGAGAGTTCTCTACTTTGGTGGAAGACACTCCTACCTCAACTAAACATGGTCATTGAAGAGGTTTCATGGGAGTTGTTTAAGGAGTGGTTCCGGGAGAGGTCTTTGTCCGAGGAATTCATCGAGCACTAGCTTAATGAGCTCAACTCGTTACAAAAGGGTGGTCGTACGGTGCCAGTGTATGAGGCCAAGTTCATGGAGCTACTTAGGTATGCTCCACATATGAACAAAGAGAAGTTAAAGGTCAACACATTTTTGTTCGGCCTTAACTTCAACATTCGTGCAAAGGTGATGATCCTAATGCCTCAGAGGTTGCACGATGTTGTTTAGAAGGCCCTTATTGCGGAGGAAGAACTAAACAATGGGGGTCAGTGTAGGACACCTTCTAGACCGACTGGACATATGACATCAAGAGCACAACAACATCAGACACCAGCTAGATAGACTCTTGGGCATCAAGATACACCCAGAGGACCTATGTTCACGACACTGCAATGACAAAATCCTCAGCAGAGGACTCATTACAGAGGACCACAACAACATCAACAATGTTGTCCACAACAACAACAACATTTTAGGCATGTTCAACAGAACATACTAGGATCACAGACTGTTAGGCCAATAACTTCTACTTCGGGGACTGAGAGCACTGGACATAAGACTAGATGTTGGACATGTGGAGAGCCACATTACCAGTGAGATTGCTCGATTGAGAAGGCCAGAATGACCAGATCATCTGGACCCACTACAATTGGAGATTTGGGAAAGGCCCACAAGATACATGCATCGATGAACAATGGCCAGGTTGAACACCAATCCACTGTGCTCTGGATGTCAGGTATGATCGTCGATCAAACTTTTAGTTGCTTGATAGATTCAGGTGCTATAGAGAGATTTATTTCAAGTGTTGCACTAAGGAGAATTAAGGTAAAGGTAGTCGAGCATGACGAGTTCATATACATAGAAATGACATCAGGTGCCAAACAAAAAGTTGGAGGAAAGGTTATAGACTGTAGCATTAACTTGGGAGATTTTGTAAAAAAGGTAGATATTTATGTCATGATCTTAGGATCTTATGACACAGTGATTGGTATGGAATGGATAAAATTGAATGATGTGATCCTTAACTGTAAGACGAAACAATTAAATTTGATAGATGATTTGGGGCAGAATAGAGTGATTATAGGAAGAAACCAGGGAGTATCCTTGAGGTTTATTTATTCCCTATAGCTACATAAGAGTATGTGCAAGGGATGCAAACTATATGCAATCTTAACATTAAACAAAAAGGGAGAGGTGGAAGGATTAGAAAACCTTCATGTAGTACAAGAGTTTACAGACGTATTTCTAGAAGAGTTGCCAGGTTTTCCACCTGAAAGAGAGTTGCAGTTTACGATAGACTTGAAACCTGAAACTGAACCGATAGTAATAATGCCTTACCAAATGTCAATGCCTAAATTACAGAAGTTGAAAATGCAATTGAAGGAACTGTTGGACTTGAGACTTATACGTCCAAGTGTGTCACCTTGGGGTGCACTAGTTATTTTTGTGAGAAAGAAGGATGGATCATGGAGACTTTGTATTGATTATCGTCAATTGAACAAAGCGACGACCAAGAACCGATATCCATTGCCAATGATAGATGATTTGTTTGACCAGATGAAGGGAGAAACAATGTTTTCTAAGATTGAATTGAGATCATGATATCACCAGTTACAGATTAAGGAGGAAGATATCCCCAAGACCGCATTTAATATGAGAGCCAAACACTATGAGTTTACAGTTTTATCGTTCAGTTTGACGAACGCCCCAGTGTTATTCATGTGTTTGATGAATGGGGTGTTCCATGAGTACTTGGATAAGTTTTTTCAAGTATTTATCGATGACATACTGATATATTCTTGGACGAAAGAAGATTATGACAAACACTTAAGATTGGTCTACAATGTCTACGAGAGAACAAATAGTACAGGAAGCTATCAAAATGTTCTTTTTACCAATCTTAAATTCATTATTTGGGACATATCGTATCTGGTGAAGGTATCGTTGTGGATCCAGCAAAGTAGAGGCCAATATGGAATGGCCAACACCGACAAACGTACAAGAAGTAGAAATCCAATAGAAACATAGAAAAATAAAGTTTTTTAATTTATTTTAATATCAATAAAAATATTATTAAGAATTCTCTACGTTCAACCTTGGAAATTCCAGGAAAATTAAAGTCAAAGGGAAAACTAATAGTGAGTCAATGCTTGACTCATCGCTATAGTCACTGCGCCTTCAGCAGGGACTAATAAGTCTTGAAAATCTTATTTTTAAGTAAACAAGTGTTGATAAGGATTCGACTTTAATAGAGTCATTCCTAAACTTTAATATTATTTGGATGTTGCTCTAACAAATTCTCTAATACTTTATGAAAAGATTGATAGGATTTGCTAGACTCTTTTCTTCTCTTTTTGCTTGTTGTCATGGAAGATAAAATAATATAACTCATATGTGTCAAATAATTATTCTTATATCACCTTGTGTTTGAGACTGTAAACTCATCTTCCCTACAAAAACAAAAATGAAATCAAGATTCAAAGTTTATCATTTCAATGATGAACATTAAACTTGGAAATCCTTCGAGCCCAAATGCATACTTTTATCTTCCAAATGGGTAAGTGGTGGATGCATACTTAATTAGCAAACCATATTTACCACACAAAAATCTGTGTATTTTATTATTCAATCGCAACTAACTAGATCTAACAAACCTAAACCAATATCTAATGTAAGCATTAATTCTAACACCCTCCCTTAATGCTTACATCACTAAAAACGATAATGAAATCAAATAATCACATTTTACAAAAATGTTCTTTTGAACTTTGATCTTTGTGTGGTTTGGTCTTCATTAGCACCTCTATCAACTTCTGAATTCTCATAGACTATGCTCTTTCTCTCCCATTCATTCGAGCTACCACTTCATCCATTGAAGATACAATTGTTATTGACCATTGATGATGTATTTGTAATGACGAGACTGCTAGTCATTCTATTGACATGCTTTCATTTGTTGAAATACATGGTATGTCATTGTATTAACCAATTATATAGGAAAGAAGTCTATTTTATATTACTTCCATCTGTCGAAGTACATGGTTTTCCATTGTATTCTCCAGTTTCCTAGAAAAGTAGTATAGATATATAATGTATCTAGAAATCAATCTTACAAAGTGACCTATTTCACATGGGTTTACAAACACATAAGGATCACAAATATAACCAGTAGTCATTGTTCTTGGGTCACCACATCCTCCAATAACCACAAGTTGTAATAGACTGTAGGCATAATCAAACTAATGGTGCGTTCTTGTGGCACTGCATACATCAAGAACTACCAACTTAACTTATGTTACTCTATTCTATGTTTGGTTCTTCAAAATTCATTTTACAAACAAAGATTGCTTCAAACAATGCCTACATTAATTTAAAAATATCTTCTACTAATGAAAATAATATAACTAGTTGCCAACTGCACAAAATTTAGAATATGAGCATTTACACATTCATTAGTAAATGGTGAAAGTAATAATCTCCCCAATCAAGAACAACTCCTTTCTGCACTCCAATTCGACTTTCATATGTAATAGGATCGTTAGCATGCTTTTGCTTCTCCTCTAATGGAAAGTTATAAAATTCTCTACCGATGTTCATAACAGTGGTGAGAAGTTGAGAATCTACTCCATGGTTAATCACTTGGAAGAAGCCCCACTCCACTCTCTGCATGCATATGAGATTTCCTCCATCGTTTTGCAATGACACTCATCGTTCAACCCATACATATCGATAAATGGAATCTCCTCATCCAATGAGACTATATTCCTGGCTTCATGCCTCTCAGGTTCTGGTTTTATATAAATGCTGCCTGAAAACATAGAAAATTGCACTGACAAAAAAAACTGAATTCGAGATCAAATTTCAAGGGTTGGACAGAAAGGGGAATCACAATCATCAATCCATAAATACATAGAAATACATATCTTCACCCTACACCAAGCATCTTCATCCTTAAAAATATGCACAAATCCACATCTTTACTTGCCAAAGAGTAAATGGTAAAAAGTGAAAATATACCCGATAATTTTTTAATTTATAATTTAGATAAGTAATTTCTTAACTACAATATTATACAATAGCATTAACTACAACGAATTGTAAATTCTAGTATGAACCTGTGACCTCTTAAGAGGAAACACATGTTCTTAACCATTAGGCCCACTCAGGCTGTATATATTTATGACATTAAACAATATATTTATAATATAAAATATAAAATATTTGTGTAAAATTTTTAAATGTGTTTTTAATATATTTTATTATTTATTATGATGATGGTTTTCTTTGGGCTCGGAGGAAATAGAGTTTGTATAGCATGAGCCTAAAAGTCATAAGAGACAGAATCCTCCTCCGAGTAGGATCCATGCAAACCAATTATTTCCACATCTTTTGAAACGAAAAATATTTAATTAAAATTGGTTTATGAGATTTTAAAGAAAAAGATTTATTCATAAACATTCATAAATTAGCATAGTTTTGATAAATTAAAAGATTAGAAATGTGAGTATTGTAATAAAAGTTTTGAAATTAATATTTAATGTTGTTGTAAGTGAGATAATTTAAAAGAAAGTGTTTTTCATCATCAACCCTCTTATTGTCACAAAGATGACAAATTCATTAAATGCACAATATTTTAAGAATTGTTTAAGGTTTGTTTAAGTAAGGAGCTTGTGAGAGTTTGTTCTTATTTTAACAATGTTGTGTTTCTTATTTAGGCTAGTTAAAACAAAGAGATACTTTTGATATTTTAAATTAGGCTTAATCAAGTCATTGTAATATCATAATTTTCTCCTATCCTCTAAATTTTTTAGTACCACAATTTGTCCTTAAATTTTAATAAAATAATCTTTTTAATATTATTGTTAATTTGTAGAGCGACTTCTTCCTATATACCCCAGTGATTTAGCCAAGACTCGACATTTTTATGCCAACTCTAACAAGTGTTTTTTATTAGATTTTGAAGCAACTTTAGAAAGCCTCTTGTCTTCCACATTGTTTATCTAGTTCTTGTACCTTAAGTCATAGCCATGCTCTCAACGTGGAAATACTTGTTTCTATGAGGAGGATAAGATAAGGTGTATTTCCTTTAATTTTAAGATTATAAATTGTTAAAATATTTTTGTGTTTGCTCTATCTTTCTCCACAATTTTCAAGAGATGTTGCAGCTTCAAACTTCACAACTATATAAGATAACTACCCTGATGAGAGTCTTCAAAAGAAGTTTTTTCTCTTATCCAAAAACCAAAGGTAATATTGTAGTTCTAATGAAACTTGCAACTAAAATAGATTCCAAGATATTTGTATGAAGTCACGTCTTCCAACCTATCATTATCATACATACAATTAACATAAATGCTTTTTTGGATTATAAGAAATCCTGGATTCAAGCAGAAAAAATAATGTTAACTTACCATTCAATCAGGATGATCTTCGTGGAGGCTGCCATTTTTCTCACAGGAAATGAGAGACGGGAGAAATGTACGAGAAGACGTCATTTATAAGAAGCCAATGCCGAGGCCCTACCGTATGGCACAGTCAGCCGTCTCCAAGCATTGATTGATTGATCATGGCAGTTTCCCTTCAATCTCTCGGAAATTTCATTGCAATACATCTGTGGAAGTTCTCGATTTTTGTAGGAGTTTAGAGTTTGAAAAATCTGCCTTTGAATATCGTTTCAAGGGTCTAGAATAATGTATGGTCTTGATTCATTTTAAAGTAAAATAAGACGAGGAAGAAAAAACAAAACTCTCACCACTCATTAAAAAAAAATCAAGACTTCTGAATAAAAAATAAAACTCTCACCAAACGTTAAAAAAAATTCAACATTTTGTTAATTTTTTATCTCACCCACTGTTTTTTCAAACAGCTTTAAAATTATTTCCCATTGTTGACTGGTCGTTGTTCTTTAACCTGTGGTTGAAGCAGAGGCAAGTATTTCCCCAATGCGCCTCGGCTTTTGGTTTCAACATCGCGTTTCTGTTTTGTTTTGCACAGTTTACATGGTCATTATATCTCAAAGTATCCACATCAAACAAAACAGTGTTATTGAATCCACGTATTTGAAGTGTATTAATGGGTTTGTTTAATGCAGACCCTCAACTCCAAATCTCGTCTTTGTCAAAGAGTGTGTTGTGATTCTTGACTTCATTTTTATTTATTTTTGTTAGTTTTAAACTCCAACTAAGATGTTTTCACTTAGTTAGCTCAAAAGATTACTCCTAATTTCACTAGATATTGATAAATATATCTTAAAATACTTTTGTTGAACTCCTCTTTCAATAAAAAAAATCCATATTTTTACTAGATACACTTTTTTGTACCCCACAATACCTATAAACTCTCTAAGACCCCACATCCCCCCAATACCTATAAATTCCTTGAGACCTCACATCCCCCCAATACCTACAATATATTGACTTTATTTTTCACATTTAAAAAACCCCCTTTATGAATGAACTTGATAAGATATTGGTCAACAAGGTGAAGCCCCCTTGGTCATTAATGACTACCCAAAGAGCACTTGAGTCTATCCAAAGAGCACTTGACTATTGGGAAAACATATTACCTTATGTGGTAATTGGCAAGTCATTGATGACTACCCAAAGAGCACTTCTCTATTGGAAAAAATATCATTGTTCTCTATGTTGACATACTAGTTTATACGAAAATAGGCAAGTAAATAATTCTTGATTTGTGTGATGTCCTCTAAACATAGCAGAAGAAAGCTCAATGGCCATGTCTTCAACTCTAGTAGGTCCTCAAATAGGAAGTTTCCTATTATCAATCCATTATGTCATTATTAGAGAAAAGCTTATCATATCAACCAATGTGTACCATACTAGGAGCATCATAAACCATATCCTCTAGATAAAATCAGGTAAGGTAATGCTCGACCACTCCGATGTACTAGGTTTATTATTATGCTTAGTAGCAGGAAAAGTTAGTGTAGGGAGACCGAGATTGTCAACTATGCTGACAATAAAAAAGAACATTGACATAAAAGAAATCCCATCTCTAAGGGCATGATGGAGCCAAAATACCATGGTTGCTTGGGCCTTGATGGTTTTGTAATCTAGGAAGTGGATCTCCCATAAAACATGTGAATGTTTGAGAGACATGAGGGGTAATTTAGAGAAATAGTCATCCACCCATGCATCATATGATTCCTCGCTAAATTGGAACTCGGAAATAAATATGTGCCCATCAGTGTTCATTGTTGCTTTATGCCGTCACAACACTCCTCAATCATCCTTCTTTTGCAAATAATATACATGAATATAAATAAATTAGAGTAGAAAACATCAAAAGGGATGAGATGTTATAGTATGCTTTCTCTAAAACACACTGGACATGGAGACATGGAAAATAATAGGTCATATGTGCTCTAGTTTGTGTCTCATTACACCTAGCAGGCATGGGTAGAACTTGATCTAATCATTTAGTTTGGAGCAAGGTATCGGGTAGGGACGTAGAAGTCAAGGAGTTATACTCTATAGGAACATAGAAATCTAGGATATATATCTTGTAACAATTACTAAAAAGTAGCAATGGAACAACATTCTACTCACAGTTAATTATATGAATAGAAATATTCCATTAACATCGAATAACAAGAAATAACAAAGTTGTTGCACTACCAAAAAAACAACAAGTAATGGCATAAAAGAAGAAGATATTATCCATTAACATCCAATAGTAAGGAATAACAAAGTTGTTGCACTAGGATGACTTTGAGGGGCAACTCCATTACCATTTTGTTGGGCTAACTTCTACTGAATTTGTATATATGTAACCTCTCCATACATATGATGTTGTATTTCAAAAGTATAATTAGAGAAAGACAAATGACATATATTTGATTTCGGACAATTAGTGTGGCTCTTACATTTCATGTTAAAAGAAAAAAAAAATAGAGATAAAATAGATGAAGAAAATAAGATATAGATAAAAATAGATCAAGAGAAGAAGAAAGTAAAAATAAAATTTTCCCAATTTCTAACGCTAGTGCTTCATGCTTTATTGGACAAATAATCCTTATTAGTCCCTGTCGTAGGCATAGAGGGACTATAGCTATCGATAAATCATTGACTGCATATTACTTTGTCCTTTGACCTGAAATATTTGCACAATACCTATTGTTGGAGCTATGGAAATAAAAGCATATATTTTTATATAATAAAAAGTAACATATATGTATTGATCTGATTGGATAAGAGATTGGAGGTCTTATTGCCAGCTTCGCTATTCCCAATGTACTATATGGCAACATATCCAAAGTTTTTCTCATAGTCAGTATGTCTTAATCATATATTTTTCCTGTATCTTGCTTCAAGGTTGATTAATGCTAGCATTAGTTCGAATGTTTGTATTAGCATTTTCTGCTACCCAAATATATCTGCAAGTTTTGATATCCAAGCTTTGTAGTGATTGAGAATTCCAAAGTTTATAGCGTCTTTGGCGGATGTATATTTCTTGAAATGTATTGACACTTATTCCAAGATGCGTCAATAGGACTGACTGTGTAAATGTTCACATGATGCGACGTTCTGCAACACCCCTAACAGCTTAAATGTTTTCATTCCACGAGGTGCTTAGACAACCTAAGAGTCTTAAATGTTTATGTAAATACGGTTCTCGGAGTACATTTTTCCTCAAAATTTTCTATACAGTTATAGTGAATTTGCACTTGATTGTCTACTGCCAGTTCAATAGCCATTGTATGTTTCATCCTTGTTCTTCCATTGAAGATATAGACATTGTTTACTGGTTCAATGACTACTTCTTCTTTGCTGGTTTGTCGGTTGCTGCCATTGTATGCTTCATCCTCGTAATCGTTGAGGCTACATACATTTTTTACTAGTTCGGTGAGTGGTTCTTGTTCGTTGGTTTCTCGGTTGCTGCTTGTTGTTGTTTCATTGGTGATTCAAGCTATGCTTCTGCATTTCATCGTTTTGGAGTAAGTTTCGATGTCGTGGTTTCACTTTGTATTCCTTGTTTGCTGTTTAGTTTGTAGTTTGCAAGTAAGAATGTTTGATTATTTGTAGTCGCATGTTCCTTGTGTGTTTCCGGTTCCTTTTCTGCTTGGGTTGCAATTTTGTCATCGTTGGAGATACATATGTTGTTCACTGGCTCGGTGGTTCTTGCTGGTTCGTTGGTTCCCGACTTGTTGGTTTTATTTGTTTGGCTGGGGTTTGCGCTTTGGGGAACTGGGGGTGTAGTTCGGCCTCTTCATGCTTTCTCGCTGGTTTGGTCCTTGCTGGTTTCTTTTCTTTGATTCGACCTTGCAGGGTTGGGGTGCAACGATAGTGGTTGGAGCTTCTTTTTTTTTTGGATTGTTATTGTTTTGTTTGGGGCACTTTATGGTGTTCAACCCCTGCACCCACCAGTGGATATGCAGTTGTTTTATTTTCCATGTTTGTCGGAGTCGAGATCTATTATTCTGTGAGATTTTCTTGGTGCTGCAGTCCTGCCATGAAAGAAAATAGTTGCATGCAAAATTGTTTGAGGATTACATGTAAAGTTACAATACTCGCTGTTTTTTTGTTGGAATAAAGCATATGTATGCAGGGTACATTTATAAACCATGTATGGTCAGATGTGTGGATATGACATGACATGTTCTTTCTCCTTTACATAGACTAGTGTGTGTAGGATGCAATTTGTGTTGTTCTTGACATATGATATGTGCAACAAAGATTCTGCAAGATTATGTTTTCATGTCTGGAAGCATGTGTGGGTAATTAGCCACGAAAAACTGAGAACTTGTATCATGGGCACAACAGTCTGTGTAGAGGATAAAGAAAATGGACAGAGGGCATATGTGGATAAATTCCCAGGGAAAAGCATAAATCGTTTAGCTGCGGCCATGCAGTTGCGTGATATTTTGTGCCTTGTAATATATTTTGGCCAGAGAAAAAAATTATACACGTTTACAACCATGGATAGAGAAGCACAAAGGTTCATGTTTCTGCCTTTGTAGACTGTTCGTTGAGTCAATTTTTCTCTATGTACATATTGCTTGTTCTCTGCTGAATACCAGCTTCCATTGATGTTCATTAAATTTTGTGGGTTCCTAAATTGAAACAAACAGAGTAGCTGGAGAAAAGGAGAGAGTCTCTACTGCATCGACTGAAGAGGATATAGAAAGGTGCATGCTCGTACTGTTGTTTCATATTGCGCTGTTTTATATTTCATTTATGGTCTGGATATGTGTTAAGCTAGTTGCGTGCCTTCATACACGGTAAGTTTTCTTGGTTGCATATGTTTATTCCTGCATACTAAGCTAGTGCATGTCCGTTGTGTTTGAGCTGCATTGCTTCATTTAAACAAACAGAATGGCTGGATAGGACGAAGGACTCTTTGGCGGGTAAATCGACCTGTTTCTTTTTGTTTTACATGTTTGTTTTCAAACTAACTTGCCTTCCTGTTGATTGCATCTTTTGCGTTGCTGCCTTAGAAAAAACAGGTTGCTTGGACAGGGAGATGAATTCTTCTATGCAGCAGCAGAGGCTTTTGTGGTACAATCTTCTAAAAGGTATACCAAGTGTGCCGGAAAATTAAAGATACAAATCGAGTGGGGGAATATAATATAGAATGCATATATTTTCTTAGTCTTGATGTCCATCTGCAAATGCTTGCATCAGAAAAAGTTGGACTAGTGACACAGCCATGAGCAGTCAGTCATCCCAGACATCGGCGGACCGACAAGGCCAAAGGTAAAGATGCATGTTCTTTGCTCTTACTATGCTTACTAGACAAATTTCTCGGGCTATATATTCATCTATGGCATGGAGAATATGCTGATGCAATCTGCAATACATGGTTTGCAACTCATAAGAAGTATCAACAAGTACGAGCGAGACGCCGAACCTGCTGCATGTTCCGCAAACTAAGAGGTGTCGTTGCGAAACTCTGGCTCCATAGTTCATCAAAAGTATGTGTGTACTTGTAGCACACTACCATTCACTTTAGTTTTCCTATTCAAAAAATGTCTTCAGGTCTAGATTTATGACATCCAAAGTACTGTCAATAGAGGCCTTGAATAGCTGCCAAACTGGATAGGTGTTCGTCGTGGACATAATGGTTTTCTATACCACCTACTTGGACAAGGCAAACAAAAGTAGACCCATTATGCATGCTGATATGACAAACAAGGATGCCATGATAACAGTCACACTGACTGTTCCCCCACAAGTTGTCCAGAAACATGCAAAAAAGATATTTCCACGTAATGGGATATCCATTACAAATTTTAATATATTGCCGAAAACAGTATATGACTGTGGTGATTTCGATCGAATTATTTCAGTCAACGAAACAAGCATTGTGGAAAAAATTCCTCCCATTTGTTTAGAATACTGCTTCCTCCTGGACTCGACTATTAGAAAACTTGCACAGAGCACTGATATTTACCCAATGGGAATGATTAGGGCTGCTGTCACACTGTCCAGGAAATTTGGGTCACAACACATTCTCCATATAAAGGATGGAGAGTCGGACAATGACAAGGCAATCATACCGCTTTTCATATTCAGTTTTGTTGTTTACTTTCACTTCTGCATGTATGTCGAATAAGTTACACAAATATTGTACTATTCCATGTTGCAGCTACAATTGTTCGATACGTATTCAGATTTGTTTTCGTCAATGGAACAACAATTGCATAGAGGGCAGATTCCACTTATGTTGTTCAAAAATATAATAAAAAAGAAGGATGCTAGAGAAACGATCTTTCAGACAACCCAGTCAATGTTTGTAACAGAGTTGCGAGAAGATACAGTAATGGATATGGAGAAGCTAGCTAGCTCTACAATTGTTGTGCGTATACATTTACAAAATCATCCTCACTTTGCTTATAGAAATAGCCTTCAATAAATTTCTGCAGCTGTTAATTTTTTTTTTTTTTGTTTTAAAGGGGAGGGTGGGATGCAGTTGTGTATTATATTGTTCAATGTATTAATTCCTTTGCTTGCATTCCTAGGTTGAAGGTCTTTTAGTTGCAACCAATGTGTACTCGACCCCTTTTGAGCCTGTTTGTGCAAAATGTCATTCTGTTGCCTCTGCCTCCGCTTTGATAACTGATGATATGATTGATTGTCTGCGATGCAGTGAAAAATGTCCATATATTTATGGACATTGTCTCAATGGTGTTATTCGAACCGTCGGCAACAAAATCATGCACTATACAATCAGGCAGCCGCTGTTACAAAATGTGCTTCCTGAGTTGGCAGAGTTGTCGTATGAAACATATCTACAAAAAAAGGAAAGCAATGTCTACATGCTGCGACAACTTCAGATACAAAGAAAATTCACCTTAAATGAGGACAATGCAATTTTTCATATCCGTTGAAAAGGGGATTTTTTTTTTTATATGAAACTTTGAGAGGAAACGAAAATACCTCATGTCTCTCTATAATATTTGTTCAACATCCAGATGAAAGTCCGTTTCAACAGAAAACAAATGCGGCGACGTCTTTTCTTTGAATATCAAATTGTTTGGTGCAAAGGTCAATCGGTTCTGCTCTATGGAACCTTCTGGGAACTTGCTTGTGGATTGTTTAAAGTATGTTTGGTTCTTGGTTATCTGCTTTGTCTGTCAATTTGTTTACCTTGGAACTCCAGCTGTTCTTTGGAGGACACCGAACAGTATAATTGTTTTTTTTTAGCCAGTTGGGATGCAGATCCCGCTGGTAATTTCTATGGCGTTGTGATGCAACCGTACTATCACTTGCTTTAGTAGATTTCCTTGATCGATGAACTTGGTCAAACTATTGTTTTGAAATAATTTGAAATCAACGAATATATAATGTCCAAACTGCAACTGTCCTCACATACAAACAAGAGGCTCTTAAAATACAAATTGGTTGTTGTTTTCGCATTTTTTCTTATTCGATGAAGTTAGTCATATTAATATTCTGGAATAATTTGAAATCAACGAATATTTAGTGTGTAGAATGAAATTGTGCTATCATATGAACAACAAACCCTTAAAATTCAAATTGGTCCTTGTTATGCTTGCGGTTATAGAATTTAAAAAAAAATGTTTTCTTTCCTTGATTATTTTAAGAATAAGTGATTTAACATCCTTTAATAATTTAATGCGCCAGCTCTAAAGTCCATCTGTCAATCTGTATATGGCGGATCTCCGAACGCTATTCGGAGGAAAAGGAACAATGAAACTGTAATGTTTCCCCAGGCAACCCACAGGTTCCTTTGTCAATTTGTATATTGCGGAGTTGTGGGTAGATTTTGTACAGTGCGGAACAATAAAGTCCCGATTTTCAGCCCGCAAGCCCGAACAAAAGAGGCCCATTTTCAGCCCGCCAGCCCCACAACCCCTGATAAAAAAAAATCATTAAATATGAAATACATATGGAATTGTTACGGGACAATAAAAGTGCAATGTCCAACGAACCAACCTGAGTCCTCTTGTCCATTTGTATATGGAGGAAGTCTGGATGCTACTTGTAGAAGAGGGAACAATGGAGACTCTATTTTCGGTTCGCCAGGCCGCGAACCCGCCAGCCAAAAACTACCTAAAAGTGCAATGTTTAGGAAACCAGCCCGAGTCCTCCTGTCAATTTGTATATCGTAGAAGCCTGGGTGGTATATGTAGAAGAGGGAACAATAGAGACTCTATTTTAAACCCGCCAGGTTGCCAACCCACGATCCAAAAACTGCCCAAGTATGGAATGAGGAATCCACATATGCTACATAAAATGTCATTCCATAGTTAATATAGAGACTATGTCCACAAGTCCGCTTGTCAATTTGTATATCGCGGAAGTGAAGATGCTATTTGTAGAACACGAAACAATAGATACTTACTTTTAAGCTTGCTAGGTCACGAATCCGCGATACAAAAAGTGCTCATGTATGGAATGAGGGATCTGCATATGTTCTAGAACAATGTGTTTGTATAGTGGGGAACAATACAGGGCCAATTTCCAACCCGCCAACCCAAGAGCCCCCGATAGAAAAAAATCGATAATTATGAAATTGATACGGAATCGCTATGGGGCAATAAAAGTCCAATGTTCAACGAAGCAACCCGAGTCCACTTGTGAGTACGCAATGAGGGTTACGCATACTTAATTTTCAGCCCGCCTAGCCACGAACTCGCGATCCAAAAAATGCCCATCTATGGAATGAGGGATCCACATATGTTCTAGAACAATACAAATGCACTGTTCATCCAAGCAGCACGCAACTCCTCCTCTCAATTTGTATGTCGTGGAAATCTGGGTGTTATTTGTAGGAGATAAAACAATAGACACTATTTTCAATTGGCCAGGCCGCAAACCCACGATCCAAAAACTGCCTAAGTATGGAATGAGGAATTTGCATATGCTGTATAAAATCTCATTCCATACTTTATACAGAGGCTATGTCCACAAGTCGGCGTGTAAATTTGTATATCGCGGAAGTGTAGGTGCTATTTGTAGAACACAAAACAATAGATACTTAATTTTCAGCTCGCCAGGCCGCCAACTTGCAATCCAAAAAGTGCCCAAGTATGGAATGAGGACTCTGCATATGTTCTACAAAAATACAAATGCAAAGTTTAGACAAGCAACCCGTAGGTCTGCATATGTTGTAGAAAAATGTATTTGTACAGCGCGGAACAATAGAGGCCCAATTTCTAGCCCGCCAACCCCAGAGCCCCCGATAAAAAAAAATTGCTAACTATGAAATTGATACGGGATCACAACGACACAATAAAAGTCCAATGTTCAACGAAGCAGTCCGAGTCCACCTGTCAATTAGTATGCAATTAGTGATTTGCATATGCTGTATAAAATCTCATTCCATACTTTATATACAGACTTTGTCCCCAGGTCCGCATGTCAATCTGTATATCGCAGAAGTGTGGGTGCTATTTGTAGGATACGAAACAATAGATACTTAATTTTCAGCCCGCTAGGTCACGAACCCGCGATCCAAAAAGTGCCCAAGTATGGAATGAGGGATCAACATATCTTCTAGAACAATACAAATGCAATGTTTAGCCAAGCAGTCTGTAGTGACTCGTGTCAATTTATATGTCGCAGACAGCTCCAAAGCTCTCGATAAAAAAAAAAAAATGCTAACTATGAAATTGATACGGGATCGCAATGGGACAATAAAAAGTCCAATGTTCAGTGAAGCAGTCCGAGTCCACCTATCAATTTGTATATCGCTGAAGTCTGGATACTATTTGTTGGCGACAAAAAAATAGACTTTTTTCAGTGCGTCAGGCCGCCAACGCGTGCTCCAAAAACTGCCTAAGTATGCAATTAGTGATCTGCATATGCTGTGTAAAATCTCATTCCATATTATATATATAGATTATGTCCACGGGTCCGCGTGTCAATTTCTATATCACGGAAGTGTGGGTGCTATTTGTAGGATACAGAATAGTAGATACTTAATTTTCAGCCCGCCCGCCCGCGAACCTGCGATCCAAAAAAGTGCCCAAGTATGGAATGAGGGATGCGCATATGTTCTAGAACAAAACAAATCCAATGTTTAGCCAAGCAACCCTTGACGAATCATGTAAATTTGTATGTCGCGGAAATCTTGGTGCTATTTGTAGGATAGGGAACAATAGAGACTCTTTTTTCGACCCGCCATACTGCAAACCCGCGATAAAAAAAATGCCTAAATATGAAAACATGGATCCACATATGCTCTATAAAATCTCATGTTGATACTTTATATAGAGACTCATCTTTGCAACTCCCGCCGTCAATTTGTATATCACAGAAATCTGGGTGCTATTTGTATGAGACAGAACAATAGAGACTCTATTTTTGGCCTGCCAGGCCGCGAATCTAGAATCCAAAAACTGTGTAAGTGTGGAATGATGAATCAACATATGTTGTATAAAATCTCATTCCATACTTTATATAGAGACTATGTCCAGAAGCCCGCTTGTAAATTTGTATATCGCGGAAGTGTAGGTGCTATTTGTGGGACATGGAACAATAGATACTTAATTTTCAGCCCGCCAAGCTGTTATAACCCTAAATTGCACTACACATGCTTATCTGGCATCAGGCCAATTCATATCCCTTCTTTGCCAAAACTCTGTTGAACAACTCTTTGAAAATCCTCTTGTGTCAAGGCCCACACACCCTAACCCATTACTGCACGCGTGTGCACGTTGGCTGACTCACAACAGCCCGCGTGTACCTAACAAAGCACGAAAAAAGGAAAGTTGCCAACGGAACAAAAAGCTATGGGTCAGTTAACTGAAACTCTCGGCCATGCATGGTCGAGGGTTCATCCAAAACCCTAGCTCCTTCTAGCCTATAAAAGAAGGGGTAGGGGTACCATTTGGAAGGAGGAAAAAATATAGCGAAGGAACTCTGCCCATTTACGTAATCCATTGTCCCAACCCTTTAGCCTTTCCTCATGCCAAAGGAGATTTAACGCAAAGCAGTTGAAGGACAGAAGAAGAGGAGCCCATGATCAGGTTCAAGGAGCGGTGGTCGGTCTCAGCTTTTTTGTAATTTGATTCACTTTCAGTAATAAAAATAATACTTTTCCCATCCCAATGCATGAATTGTCTATGGTTTGATTAATTTATGTTTGATTTCTAACCCTTGAGTATAGAAGTAGCATGCATGCATAGTTGTTGTTTGTCTTGAGTGCAGGTCATCTGTGGAAGGAGAAACGCAAGAAAGTAATCAAAGAGCAACGAAGGATCTACATCGAATGCCGGTAATAAGGTTGGTGGTCCTTTTCCATGCATTTACTATGAAAAAGGGGTTTAAATCTTGGGCTGTAGGTAAAAAAGTAGTTTCTATTTGGTAAAAATCTGCATGCAAGTCTGACCCTAGTTTGCTAGTCCGTAGGGTGTTTTTCCCAATAACAAAATTGGTGACCATACTAGGGAGAATATTTAGGGTTCCTGGATTTATTAAAGTTTTTGGATAGTTTAAAGATTAGGTTTTCTGTTTTTTCTTTGCATGTTTTTTTCTGTAAGGTCTGAGTTAGTAGGGAGTCTAGTTTTCCATACCAGCTTTCCCTGACTTTTGCTTGACTGTAGTTTTCGGGACACACAAAGGTACACGCGGCCTGCACGCGTGTACCCGCGCCCTATCATCTGACATCCCACGTGTTAACATTAGCTGTAGAGATAGCAGTAGCGTGTAGGAGTTCAGAGAACCTTAGAGGCAGTCCTCCTCTTCCCTGTCAGAATTACACATTCTCAGGGGGTTTTCTAGAATCCTGTCTGAGTCTTACCGGTTCACAGTCCTATCTCAGATTGCCTTTTTTCGCCTTATTATTCCTTACATTATTTGTCTTTTCTGTTAGAAAGAGCATCCAAGCCTTCAAGGGACCCTGGTTATCAATACCAGAGGCCTCTTCTTGGTTTGGACTGTCTGTTTTCATATTTTTCCTTAGAATTTAGATATACACGCGGCCTGTACAAGGTCAGCCCACATGTACACGCTTTCTGTCTCTGTTCAGCATGCGTTTGCACGCGTGCTGTTTTAGTGACAGTTGCGTGCTTGGACAGGCTACTTTTTATTTAGGGTGGGGCAGTCATCCCCTCCTTTGATAAG
>ML792224.1:270496-304462 GCA_009831015.1 Picea engelmannii | reverse complement strand
AAAATTCAATTCTGAAGTTAAAGGATGACAAATATACCTTGGATAGGCTGTTTTTATGGGAAATGTGAATAAAATGAAGGAAAAATGGGCAAATAAAGAGGCAAAAGTATGGTTTATGGAAGCACAAAAATGGACTCAACAACTACTTCACTAGGTGGGTTGAAGCTATGCCAACGTTTAAAGATGATGGAGAGACTGCAACTCTCTTCTTATTCAACCAGATCATAGCAAGGTTTGACATCCCAAGAGAGATTGTCACTAACCATCGCAGTCATTTTCAGAACCAAATGATGACCAAATTAACATCGAAGCTTGGGTTATGGTAGGAACATTCATCACCTTACTACCCCCAAGCCAATGGGTGGGTGGAAGCTGTAAACAAAACTCTTAAGACTATTCTACAGTGAACTATCAACTCAGCCAAGTAAAATTGGCATTTGATGTTATACTCGACATTATGGGCTTACCGAACATCTATTAAGACTACAACCGATTTCTCACCTTTTCAACTCGTTTATGAGTTGGAGGCAGTCTTGCCCATCAAATGTCAAATCCCATCTCTAAAATTGGCAGTACAGTTATTGCCAGATACTTCTCCACTTGAAGAACGATTAGTACACCTTGAACATCTTGATGAGCAGCGTTGCGATGCAGCCCTGGCCAACGAGGCTCACAAACATAAGGTCAAGTGTCAATATGATAGGTCCGTTCATCCTCGAATTTTCTTTGAAGGCGACCTTGTCCTGGTCTATGACCAAGACAAGGACTCCGTGGGGGCAGGAAATTTTAAACCCATGTGGTTCAGAACCTTCATTATAAAAGATGTATTAAAAAGGACACTTATCGTTTGGTTGATTTTGAAGAGAATGCTTTGGCTGAGCCTAGAAATGGGCTCTACCTCAAGAAGTATTACTCATAGACAGGTCACTGTGGGTAACTTTTTGTAACATATGTATAGTCTTTGTACTATTACTTTTTAAGTTTCTTTTAAAGTGTTATGGACGTGTCATTGATGTTATCTTTCGTCAATATGGCAGATGTCAAGTGAGTCCGAGGTGTTCATTGGGTATGCAGACGATGCTAGTTGACACACGCAGAGGCTTGCCTCTGCAGCTTGGGTAATCTTTACACCTCAAGGTTAGTTTTTATCTTCTGGAGGTATATGCTTAGGTGACACCACAAATAATGTCGCCGAGTATAGTGCAGTTATTGAGTTGCTTTGTGATGCCTTGTCATTGGGTATCTCACATCTCCAGGTCTATCTCGACGCTCAATTGGTCGTGTCGTAGCTAAACAGAGTATACCGGGTTCATGATCCAAATTTACACCGACGATTCCTTAGGGTATGTCTCTTAGAACAAAACTTTGATTATATTACATATTTTTATGTTCCTAGGAGATTAAACCAAATTACAGATACTCTAGCTAATCAAATTTTAGATTGGCATCTTGCCCACATGTTATCACTAAAATTTCGTCTGCACATGGTTACAAGAACTCAGCATCGTCAAACAGTGATGAAGTCATCCATGGACCTAAATTAATACTAAAACATATAAAAAAGGGTAAAAAACTATACAAAGTAGTGAAAAATTGAAGAGCGCTATGCAGACATTGGGCGCGTGCGCACATGCGCGAAACATGAATGCAGAAATCGCACGCATGTGCACGATGCGCGACTGTTATCGCAAAAAGTCACGCACCTGCTAAACGACACATTTATGAGAGTGGTCAGCCTCCCACTCACTTATGGTTCAGATCCCAAGCCGATTTGACCCTCAAATCTGGACTAGATCCGATTGGTGGATTGGTCAAAGACCTAGGAATGCCCTAATTGGCCTCTTTTCACACTACAAAGCAGTTAAACAATAACCCAAAGCAATGCTATAAAAAGGCCATGGATGCACCTCATTTTTCAAGGAATTCAAAGTAATGCAATGGTGCCAATATGCTCTTGACAAGGATGGAGTCCTCAAGACAATAGAGGCAGCATAAGCCTCTATTGTATTGAGGACTCCATCCTTGTCAAGAGCATATTGACACCATTGCATTACTTTGAATTCCTTGAAAAATGAGGTGCATCCATGGCCTTTTTATAGCATTCCTTTGGGTTATTGTTTAACTTCTTTGTAGTGTGAAAAGAGGCCAATTAAGGCATTCCTAGGTCTTTGACCAGCCCACCAGTCGGATCCAGTCCAGATTTGAGGGTCAAATCGGCTTGGGAGCTGAACCATAAGTGGGTGGGAGGACAACCACTCTCATAAATGCGTCGTTTAGCAGGTGCAAATATTTTTGTGATAATAGTCGTGCATCATGCGCATGCACGTGATTTCTATGTTCTTGTTTCGCGCATGTGCGCGTGCCCCTAATGTCTGCATAGCGCTCTTCAATTTTTCTCTACTTTGTATAGTTTTTGACCATTTTTTAATGTTTTAGTATTAATTCAGGTCCATGGATGACTTCATCACTGTTTGACAATGATGAGTTCTTGTAACCATGTGCGGATGAAATTTCAATGATAACACCACATATAAAAGAACATGGACATAAACATGTAAATACATTTTTGCACACAGAATCCATAAGACACAAAAAGATAAAAACCATATATAAATATCATAAAATAACTAGAGTACATAGATGGATTCAAGCGCCTAAAAAATGAGAATAGTAACGAGTCACCGGGCTTATGCCCTCAAAACATATATAAAAGTAGGTGCTTGTGGCACATAAAAAGTCTAAGTCTGTTCAGGGCCTATGGGCCATGTTATAATCATCCTTAGCATGGGCTAAACGCCTAAATAATCGGACCTATGTCTGAGGTGCCCCCACAACATGAGGCTGCATGGATGGTAGTAGGTCCTCTATCTCTGCCATCGGGACTATGCGAGTGAGCGCAGTGAAGTTCCGCTCAACTCGTCTAAGGAACCTCTCGGCCTCTCTGGTTGGGAGGTTCCCTGCTACTGTTTCTCCCTTAGCAACAGCTTCTGGCTATGGACGATGCCTGTTCCGTGCATAATTGGCAGGTCGCACGGGTCCCACATCTGCATGCAACAAACGTTTACCCGTCAAATACTTTGGCATACAAAAAAATATATAAATAACAAGAAGACATAAAAATTACATATGCAAAAAAAAAACTACAAAGATGGAGACTTATCCATCTCCCCTCGCTCCTCACCAGGAGGCACGAGTATCTTAGGATCTGTAGAGAAATCTATCCCTGCATACGGGTAGTCCTCAATCACAGGGATCTGTCGTGACAGCCAAGCAAAGAATCCATCGTTGAAGGACTCAACAGTCCTTCCACCACCCTGTCGCGGCAATAATACTGCCCATCTACACACTGCAGGGAAAGAGGCCTGATGTCCTCGTACTACAACCCAAGGACTGAAACTTGGATCTCTCTCAAAATAGAACGAACACAAGATGGTCCCAAACCCGAAGTTCCTCTGTGTCCACTGTTGACAATCTGTCAATTGTCTCTTCATGCACTCGAGCAGTGTGGTACTCCAGTAAAAAATTTGTGCATTCATGCACTGGATGACACAGTTCATCTGTGCGCGCGAAGCCTGATGCAAGGCTGCTGAGCCGGTAATCTGCCCAATCAGTAACAATATAGTCTGCAGCGCTAAGTTAGTAATCTTGCTAATGGGTACCTGGGAGCCCACATGGTTAGTCCCAGCCTCACAATGCTCAGCTATCAATTTTGAGATCTTGCTCAGCCCCGCATTAAATGTCCGAAAGTTGACTGGTTCCCCTCTCCTTGAGAGGCCAGTCAGAAAGTAGATATCCTCGGTGGTGGGCACCAATGATTACCCCTCTAGCATAAATGCCTCTGCATCAGGGTGCCAGTAGTCAATCAACACGTTCAGTAGCCTTGGTTGTGCGCGCATAAATGGACATAGAAAGAATTTGAGTAAACCGCATTGCATTAACACGACCACGACATTCGGATCTACTGCAATGAACTCACTGATTGCCTCATGCTCCTTTTCCCTCCACTGGACATACATCCTTCCAACACAAAAAGGTAGAGGAGGGTCAGTACTTCCTTTTAGTTTGTTTTTTCATCATAAAAGGGGGGTACATGCGGGCTGTAGAAGTGATAATCGTGTGTACACACGGACATACTTTACTCTGCCTGAATGTACATGCGGCTTGTCCAGAGACAACCCACGTGTACCTAGGGCCGACCTTTTTAAGGTCGACGCCCACCCAAAAAATAAACTAAACAACGAAATTGAAGTATTGAATAGATAGATAAGGGAGTTTGTACTTACTTGGTCCAAGCAGAAGTTCGTTTCGTCCACTGTAGCTCCCAGAATCACTATTTTTGGCAAAGGGGGTCTTTTGGCTCCAGAGTCAATTTCGAAATCAGCAATGGTGATAATGAGCTGCCAGCTTCTATTTATAGACTTTTTGGCCTCTTTTTGTCATTTTTTTTGGCCTCCCTTATCAGTTTCTTTATACCAAAAACCATTTAGAGTGATCCAGGAGTTATATGGGAGGGATTTGATTGGGTATTGGGACACATTTTGTTTTTGAGTTTTGAGAAAATATTCACGGTCCATAATTTTTTTTTTTTTCAAAAATCAACTTAAGCATATAGGTTAGGTTACCACCCCAACTTTTGCATCTCATTGTCTTTTTCTTCTGCTATAGGATCGATCCCATCAGGTTGTGACACAAAACCGTCATATCTGCTCTAGAAGTGTCGCAACTTGGTGGTAGAGCTTACCAGAACATGGATTCCCTAGGTAGGTCCTGGTTGCATTATGGTGTCCATGCTGTTTCTAAAAACACTATAGGCTCGAGAGTCCGTATAATCTTTCCTGAATATGAGTTTGAGCCTCATTTGCATGAGTCTTTTTCACTCTTTGTCTCACCCTCAGGACTCCCAAAAAATAACGGGTCTCCTTTTAAGCCCTTTTCAGACCCTCTAAAAATGAAAATATTTCCGAGCGATCTTGTGGCCTTTCACGCTCGTTAAACTGAAATTTGAAGTCACGTTTGTCCGGCGGTAGTTTACCCCTTTTTCGGTCCGGACGGTCAACTGTACGAAAAAAGGTATACTCTATCGAATTCCCATTCTTTAGAAGAGTACTCTTAGGTATAATTTTATTCCTTTTTCGGGCCTGAGGGACTAAATTTACAAAAAAGAAACCCCCACGGAGTCCATAGTTAAGCTCTTTTCAGACTCCCTAAAATTGAAAAGATCGTCGAGTGACCTTATTCTTTCACACTCGTTAAATTGGTCCAAAAGAATATTCTTGACGGAGTCCATAGTTAAGCTTTTTTTAGACTCCTTAAAAGTGAAAAAATAGCCTAGTGATCTTGTCCTTGTCACACTCGTTAAAATGGTTTTTAATTGAGGTCTAATCGATGCTAGTTTATCCCTTTTTCGAACCGACTAGACTATTGTCGAAAAAGGTACCCCATCGGAGTCTCCTTTTATGCTTTTTCAGACTCTCTAAATATGAAAAACCACCGAGCTTACCTTCTCTGGGCTCGTTAAACTTACATCGAAGGACATTACCATTGTGTGTTCTATTAACCACTTTTTCATATCTTATCCACTAGCCTTGTGACAGTTTGCTTCTGTGTCTTAACACCTTTGGCCGCCGAAGGATTTTCCTCGAGTATCATTTTACCAGAACATCAGTCTTGTCCTTGTGCCTTGAGCTTGTATGTTTGCAGTACTCGTTCCTCCATTGTAACGTAATATTCCTTTATTCTTTTTCCAAAATTATCGAAAAGAATAAAAAAATCAAATATACCCCAAAAAGAGGATGGGAAAAGTATTTTCTTTATTGGAAGCATAATGAGTCACCCTTGGATAAAGCACATCTGTCCGTTTTTTCATCAGACTATGGGATGTAGTACGACCTTAGGAAGATTTTCTCGCTATATAGAGTTGTGTCCTCCACCGTTTGGTTATTCTTCCAAACATATGGAGAGTTTGCGTTGCCTCCTGCTTTGTAGACTTATGATTAACATATATGCTTCCTGAGTCTTATCACTTGTCATGCTATTGTCCAAGGGAAGTTTGTCACTAAGCCTGAGTCGGCCCCTCTGCAATGTGTCTCTTTTCCACATACTTGGCCATCCTGAACATCCAATCAAGTCCTTGTTCGAAATCACTGAAGCCTTCAGTCCGATCATCAAGATTATCAAGTCCATAACCGATGAGCCATCGAAGACCTCTGGGTAGTGCAGTCATACACTCATATTACACTCCTACCAGAGTTTAAGAATATTTTGAAGTTGTTGCTCGAGATCTGAAGTCCAGCCATCAGGCCGAATCAGCTTCTGGAAGATGGATACTCTATATGTATATCTTTCTGATTTTGAGATATAGCTCCGCTGTGTATTATTCACGGCTACTCTTTATATTTATTTGACATGGATCTACAACGTGTTTGATTGGTATCCATGGTTCTATTTTATCCCGAGCATGGGTATGCCTGCCTCAGTGAGACATTTGTTATTTTGCAGACGACACCTCCTGGTTCCTGATCCTTGGGCTCAATCGTTCGGCACATAAGTAAATATTGGTAATGTATTTTAGCCATCAGATGCTCTTCTGACCTCACACATTAGGGGGCATCTTTTATAACCCTAAATTGAACCACACATGCTTACCTGGCATCAGGCCAATTCATATCCCTTCTTTGCCAAAACTCTGTTGAACAACTCTTTGAAAATCCTCTTGTGTCAAGGCCCACGTGCCCTAACCCATTACTACACGCGTGTGCACGCTGGTTGACTCACAACAACCAGCGTGTACCTAACAAAGCACGAAAAAAGGAAAGTTGCCGACGAAACAAAAAGCTATGGTTCAGTTAACTGAAACTCCCAACCATGCATGGCCGAGGGTTCGTCCAAAACCTTAGCTCCTTCTAGCCTATAAAAGAAGGGGTAGGGGTACCATTTGGAAGGAGAAAAAAATATAGCGAAGAAACTCTGCCCATTTACGTAATCCATTGTCCCAACCCTTTAGCCTTTCCTCATGCCAAAGGAGATTTAACACAAAACAGTTGAAGGATAGAAGAAGAGGAGCCCAGGATCAGGTTCAAGGAGCGGTGGACGGTCTCATCTTTTTTGTAAGTTGATTTACTTTCAGTAATAAAAAAAATACTTTTCCCATCCCAATGCATGAATTGTCTATGGTTTGATTAATTTATGCTTGATTTCTAACCCTTGAGTATAGAAGTAGCATGCATGCATAGTTGTTGTTTGTCTTGAGTGCAGGTCATCTGTGGAAGGAGCAACACACGCAAGTAATCGAAGAGCAATGGAGGATCTACATCGAACGCTGGTAATAAGGTTGGTGGTCCTTTTCCATGCATTTATTGTGAAAAAGGGGTTTAAATCTTGGGTTGTAGGTAAAAAAGTAGTTTCTATTCGGTCAAAATCTGCATGCAAGTCTGACCCTAGTTTGCTAGTTCGTAGGGTGTTTTTCCCAACAACACAAGCCGCGAACCCGTGATCCAAAAAGTTCCCAAGTATGGAATGAGGAATCTGCATATGTTCTAAAACAACACAAACACAATTTTCAGCCAAGCAACCCGTAGGTCCTCCTATCAATTTGTATATCGTGAAAATGTGGTTTCTATTTGCAGTACAGGGAACAAAGAATCCACATATGTTCTAGAATGGTACAAATGCAATGTTCATCCAAGCAACCTGTAGGTCATGCTGTCAATTTGTATATCGTGAAAATATGCGTGCTATTTGTAGGACACAGAACAATATTCAGTATTTTTTCAGCCCGCCAGGCTGCGAATCCACGATCAAAAAAGTGTCTAAGTATGTAATAAGTGATCCGCATATGCTGTATAAAATATCATGTTTATACTTTATATAGAAACTCGTCTCCACAAATTTTGTTGTGAATTTGTATATCGCGGAACTGTGGGTGCTATTTGTAGGGCACAAAACAATAGATACTTAATTTTTATCCCACCAGGCCGCGGATGCACGAAACAAAAAAGTGTCCAAGTATGGAATCATAGATTCAGATATATTCTATACAATCTGATGTCCATACTTTATAAAAGTACATGTTTAACCAACCAACCCGCAATGTTGAACCAACCAAACTGCAACTCCACCTATCATTTTGTATCTCGCGGAAGTGTAGGTGTTATTTGTAGGACACAGAACAATAGAGGCTCAATTTTTACCCCGCCAGGTTGACAACCCGTCCGCTAGGCAGAGAACCATCAGGCCTTCACGTGTCCTAGGTATATCTTCTTCCATTTTTATTTTGTAACCCGCCTTATCGCTTTCCATATGCAATAATTAAACTTTAATGCTAGTAGCCATCCTGAAGCAACTGTTACAGTTGTCATTAATGTCCGAAATTTTGGAGAATATTTATCATTAGTACGAATTAAACTAAGATTTGTGCACAAGCATGTTATCCTTTCCAAGTATTCATTTCAAAGGCAACACAATCTTTTTTTTTTGTCCACCAACGGGTTGGTGCTTTTAAGAAATTTCTGATTCTTAATGTCTTTTCGTCGTCACCGTCACCTTCGCACTTTTTTCTAATTGTGAAATTAGTGAGCTGTGATGGTCACAGCTCATTTTGCACGAACCCTGGAAATTTTCATTGATCAGCGAAAGTCTCAAGGAGATATTCCATTGATATGCATTAAACCAGACTTTGCAGAGGCTTATATTATCCCTCCCCGATTTTCATTTGAAACATCGTCTTGAGAAAACATAAATTCTTAATAACTTGTGGCGACAATTCTCTCCATGCACAATCAACACATTGGGGTATAATGGCCACAGGTTCCACTATTCTAGGGCATATTCTTACTATTCATCTCTCTCCGGCCACGAGAAAAAAATGAGATGGTCCCTTGGTACACCGAGAGATATATTTCAAGCCAAAAAATTTGATGCCAACCTTGGCTGCTTAGAGAACCTGCCCACTTGCAGTCATGCCTGTCGCATAACTTTATACCATGAATTCCAGGCTAGAAGAAGATGATCTGATGGACGATGATATGACAATGGATGATGGAAATGAAAAAAATATTCCCACTTCTGGGCCCAAATTGAAATCAACCATAACAAACGGACCTTCCCGGCTCGGTGATTGCAGTCACGACAACACCAAAAGGAGTTTTAGAAAAAAAAAACGGACAGTGAACACAACAACCACTTTGTACTGCCAAAGTAGGAATTCCAGAGTTCCAAATTAGTCCATTCTGGGTGGAAGAGTTTGACTATAAAGCAATCATATGTTGATGCTTCCAGAGATATATTTCAAGCCAAAATAATATTGTTTAACATTTTCGGGTATCAGGTGCAAAACTTTCGCTGTTGCAACACATTTTCCTACTAGTCATCTCCTTCTGCCCATAATGGACTAATTTGGGCCTCTGTAATTGCACGTGCAAACTGTACTACTGAATTTTTTTCGACTATGAAGAGTCGGTTTCAACTAAGGGCTATTCCACTTTTCCTGCAACCATTTTCGTCTTCTTCCTCAGGAAAAGCTTCTGAAAAATATCAATTTCGGTAGAGGATAATTAATTGAGGAGAAAAATCCAAGGATCTTCCATACTGCGGAACTCGTGCCTGTGTTTGTCGCAGATACCTTCAATGTTTTCAACCGAAGAATTGGATCCAATTTCTAATCATAGATGTATAGTACTCAGTGCTTTTCAAATATTTTTTAAATGGATTTGCTATTACGAAATTTTGGCCTTGGACTCTTCGTCTCTGCCACTTTTTTGGGTTTCACACATGTTCTAATTGGAATATTTCAGTGCTCTCGTACTTATTCGATCTTCTGTGTACTAATACCAATGCAAAATGTTCCAGCAAAATCACTCTTCTTGTTTCTAGAGATGCAATTATTAAGTTTTAATGCTAATTAGTACAAACAAAAGTTCACTACTTCACTTGCTATGTTACAGTCATGGAATAATATATCAAGAACATAACTACACACGCACGTTGCAATAAAATGTAATCTTCAACAACGCATTTCATGATAACTGGTAGATAATGATTTTGCAACAATGGGGCTTCTTTGAAACCAATTAGCACTTACGGAAAATGTCTTCCGCCTTTCTATTTTCCTAATTCACACATTTCCAACCACCGCTTCCCCTTTCTTTAAATTGACCCTCTATTGTTCTCTATCCCACAACTGCCACCCAAAGTTTCGCCATATAGAAATTGACAGGAGGACCCCGTTGGCTGCATCAACATTACACCTCTACTTTTCTAGGACCTCCAAACAACATTTGTAGCTCTGCCATATACACATTGACAGATATACAAATTTGCAACCATTCTTAGATCATGCCTTTTTCCGTATTATGGTCGACCTATCATGCCCTTTTCATGATCTGTTCCGTTTTACACATTTTGCACTCAAAAATTCCAAAACATGAAATTTTACCCTTTTCCGTATTACGGTCCACCTATCATGCCCTTTTCCGTGATGCACATTTTTTTCACTGAAAACTTTTGAGAAATACAATTTAACCACCACTTCCTCGCATATTTATTGGAACTATTGTCAACCCGTTTTGAAGCCCATCTGTCCGCTCTCCATACTTCGCCATTTGTTCAAATTTCTTTAGGGAATCGTCCCTTTGCCAGGTTGAAGAAATATTCAGTTCGTAGTCATTGTTTCCTGTGCTAGCGTCCTTTTGGAATTAGCAGTTGGAAATTATATATAAGATCTTATTGCTATGCATGCAATTAGCAATTTCCCTATTCCATACTTAGCCATTTTGCCGAAATTCCGCAAATATACAAACCGGTCGCTGAACTCCCCCTTCATGATCTCTTCCTGACTATCCCCATAACCATTTTTTGAATCAAGTCCAACCGCTTTTCAGAACTTGCCATTCTTTCCTTGCTCTCCGCCATCTCCCTCACCTTCGCACTTCTCTACAATAAAAGAAAATATAAAGTATTTTATATATATAGACATATCTTGTTTCTAAATATGGAATTACTGGCATTTAATTCTAACATGCCATCATGCAGAAACCGTATATATTGTCATTGATGGGCGAAAGGGCCAAGGAAATCTCATATTCATGTGCATTAAACCAAAATTTGCGGGGAGATTATATTGTCCCTTCTGAGTGTTCATTTCAAAATCATGAAATCCCTTTCACACTGTGTGGCCTTCGTACGTTCAAGAAACCTCCATTCCTTAATTTCTCTTTGTCATACCCACCACCTTCGCATTTCTAAATATGCAATAAATAAACTTTACTCCTAACAATTCATCATGCACCACCAATACCGATTGTGATTAATCAACGAAAGGCTCGAGGAGCTTTCCCATTCATAAGCATTTAACCAAGATTTAGCAAAAAGTTACATTATTCACTGTGACTGTTCATTTAAACCATCATCTGCAGCAAAGCAACCTTCTCATAAACCTATGGCATTAGTTCTGCACCAGTTCTGTGGAGATACAGTGAACATCTTCGGTCGTCATGACCAAAAATTCCATTGGTCCAGGGCATTTTCTTATTACTCAACCTCCACAGAGAACCAAGTAATTTGGACCTCCGGGATTGCTCATGCAAGCTGTGTCCCTGATGTTTTTGACTGTAAGGACATGGTCTCTTGGTGCACCGATAAATTTATTGCAGAGAAAATAATTATTCCACTGCATGACTGCTCTTCTGTTTCTTTGTCACCTCAGGTCTTCCGGCAGATGCTAAAATTGCCCGAGCCAACATTGACGTTCAAAGGAGAAGATTGAAAACAGTTCCTGGAAAAGCATAATAACGGATTGGACCTCTTGCCCCTTTTTTCTGGAAAACCCGGATCTAGTTCCTGAAGATATTACAAGCATGCAGGTTAGTTCATTTAAAAATCCTTTTTGTGAAATTGCTTGGTTGTTTACAAGAATAACGGGACAGGAATCCACAGCTACTGTTTCCCGCATGGCTCTTTACATTTTGTATTTCACAGTCAATGAACAAGCCATTTTTGATTGGGGAAGGATAATTTCTTATGAAATCTCTTCCCAGTTGTCAAGCTACAAAAGGAGAAATAAATTTTATATGTCATCCTATTTAGTTTTTGTAATAACACATTCTTGTCGATTTCTACAACTGTCTCTGTCCAAGAATGTCAACTGCAATTTCTACCTAGTAAAGTTCTGGTACCAGGCCTTGTGGAAGCACAAGGCTTCCCACTATTTTTATGAAGTTTTTAATGGCTTCTTGTCTGTTTTCAAACTTTTGTTAGGAGAAAATGCTCCCCGCTTATCTGAACGGGCAACTAATTTTTTGGACAAAAAGGGAACAATTCAACATTTGGATAATTACACTGTCATAAGAATTTTTGGCTCCACGGAACAACCTTCTCTCCTTCCATGTCACATTATGGACATAATTTTTATTGCAGAAGTAGCACATCAATACAACTACTGGTTCCATCTCTTCCAAAGGAAGAAAAAAAATAGTTCATTCCTATGCCTTGGAAAATAGAGGAGTTCGTGTTGAAAAACGTCAACAAATTTGACGATTTCGCATCACATTTTAGTATCTCCAACCTCAGATATGTTGAACACATAAAAGGATTCGACCCCTGTGATATTTTTAGACAACATTTACATTCACTTGGCCTCGACGATTGTTTTGTAAATAAACACCTGCCCAAAAACAGAGATAGTCACGGGCCTGCCTCTGATGTCGACGACGTAGAGACAGTGCAAAGCTGCACCAAATTGTACACGCAATAGGGGAAAGACCCCAATGAAAAGAGTGTTCAATCTAGAAATACCACTCCAAAAAGTATGACATCCTGAAGAATTGATCGAACGACCCATCAAAACAACAAAGAAACCCATAATTCTTCAAACGGAGGAGGAGATAACGACCCTCCTCACTCTAAAATTGATAGTTCTCACAAGCTTCGAGTAGAGAAGAAGAGAAAAAAAAATGTGGGGCAGGCAGAAGACACGAAAATTCAGAGTGAGAACATGGAAATTGACACTGATCTGGATGCCATGTTCCCCTTCTTTGATCAGCCCGAGGACGCCATCCACCATACCCATCCAATGGACATATCCATTACCCAAAATTTTGACGAAGATGAATCCTTCGTGTTCCAGAGTGTTGTTTTTGATAGCCGGAACAAAAAATTGATATTTCAGAAAAAAATGTTAAAAATATCAAAGGCAAATCTTGTTCAGAGGTTGACATTGCCAACATGCGGCCGTCCCAAATATTTCAACTTCACACTGCGACCAGAGAATCACTTCATGACTCCATTGAATGCATTGAGACCCATAATGCCAGACTGGAGGACCACGTCAAGGAATTGGAAGACACTTTCTTTCCTATGCCATTGCTTGTCGATCCTTTGGCAATAACCATCCCTAGCACCCCTGCACCCAATGTAAAAGCACCCTCCACCCAGCTCGCATCCTGTAAAGGATATGTGGAAAACAATATCACAAAAAGAATGGAACTGGTTACCGATGCTTGGAAAAGATCACAAACCATTGCTTCCCTTCGAACTAGGGCACATAGCTTGCTCGAGCTTTTGCAAGACGAATTAAAAGATGAAGAAAAATTCTTCTTAAAAACGGTCATCCCTTTTGGCAAGATTGTCAAGAATATGACATAAACAAAAAGAAGAGAAGAAGATATTACATCCAAAAACCGGATCGGCCAATTGAATGCATGTTGGAAAGAAAAAGTAAACAACTTGCGTCTCATTGTTCAGTCATGTGAACAAGTCATATTGAAGAAAGGTAAATTATTCACAAAGCTGTCAAATATAAACTTAGCTGGGAAAACAAATGACTTCCAAGACCCCCTCTTAATTGCAAACTCCTTGCCCTTAACCAGAGAAGATTTCGATAAACAGGTTGCTATGTTGAATACCTTCTCTCTGGAAATTTTTTACAGCATCCTTCAATTTGATCAATCTCACGTCCATGATTGGCTAGTCAAATATGCAATACATAATGAGGAAACTCATCAGACTCTCTCTAATCTTTCTGTCGACTTCCAGGAATTAGAAAACAATCTTTTCAACATCAAGATCCGGAATGAGATCAACGTCACCCCAATGACAGCATACATTTAAGAATGGGTCGAAAGGCAATTGAAACAGACCGCCAACGAAAGACAACAGGCAGTTGCCAGCATTCCAACAATGGTGGAGAACATCCTTGAAACCGTAGTCATCACCGACATCAATGAAAGGGAATCCGCAAGAAAATATCCAAAGTGCTCATATGTACCCTCACTGTAAGTTTACTCATCCCATCTTTCTTTGTTTCTCAACCCAGTTATTCCGCTTTCTTAAATAAACATGTATAGGCAAACACTTATACCTTTCCATTTATTTTCTTTTGCAACTGTTGCACTCTATCTTCTTTACACAATCTTGTTTCTTGTAAATATTTCTCTAATGGTTTGCGGGAGCCCCAATCCCAGTCTACATGACAAACATACTAAAATTCTGGTTTATATGTAACACACTTTGTTTTTTTTGTATATTTCAAAATTTGCAATGGTATGTAACAAACTTCTATTTTCTGACAGATTTCAAATAAAAATGCATCTAAATTTTTATATCCTAAAGACTCTACTCTTATATTTCAGCACTCTGTATAACAAATGCATTTATTTTTTAATATGTTAGACTTTTATTCTTATCCTTTAGCAGTCCGTATGGAAAATGTTCACAAATACATTAATTTTTTTATATTTCTTATCTCCTACTAATTTTATGTCATCATATATTTTTATCTTTCACCAGTCCACATTGAAAATGCATTTAAATTTCCAAATTTAATCTTGCATTGTCAACAATTTTTTTACTTTCTTATAGACTTTCAAAAAAAAAATATTTGCTATATACTTTCCAAAATTAGATGGTACTCGGTCTGCCAACCGTCATTTACTTTTGCCCCATCTTCCAAAATATGCACCTTGCACAAAACATTTCCCTCATATACATTTTGCACCAAACACTTCATTTTATTTACACTTTGACCCCATTTTTCAAAATTTGCTTTCTAACCTCCTTGGTAGGGACTCAGCTACCACACAACCTTGTTTTTATTATTCCTTTGGAGAACTAAGAAATATTAATTTCCCCCATATGTTGAGTAATGTTTTAAGCTTTGTGGTTTTAAGTTAACTATGACTTATAATATTTTAACACATATATAATTTTTCATTTTATTAATGTTAACATATATAATATACATATAATATATGATTATTTATGTATTATCTGATTTTTTAATTTTTCTATTTATTTATTACTTTTTATTTTTATCATGAATTATCATGTTAGACATAAAATAATTATAACAATCAAAGACTAAGCATGTGTATCTTGAGTTGGCCCCATCTTGATAGATACCTTTCTTACCGCAGTTTGAGGGAGACCTTGTTCTCGTCAAACTGACCCCATGACCTTGTGGTGATAGAGATGGAAAAGGAGGAAAGACATAATGGAGCCCATCTTCCTATGAGGAGGAGCCCATCCATGACCAAGGGGGAGACACAAGTTAAGTGACTTTTCTTTTAAATTGGTAGAAGAGAGGATCTAGAGCTCATCATGATCTTGGAAAAAATGATCTTGGATCAAATTATATATCAAAAATAATTTGAGGGCAAATTTTTTCATTTTTGGGCACTTGGTTTTAGGGTAAGTTATTTTATTTTGGGCATTTGGTTTTAGAGTAAATTATTTCATTTTGAGAAAAAACAAAAAAAAAATCATTAGTATTGAAACCCTTCAAGTGATTTAGCCAAAGCGCATAGAAGGGTACTGTCACAATTATAATACAACACTATAACATTACATTTAGCATCACGTCGTAGTGGAAAAATCAAGTTTGTACGAAGCAAAACATGATGCACATAGGGAATTTGCCATTTGCATCAATTTAACACCATGTAGTGCCTTTTTTGCATCATTTTATTTTATGCATACTCCTTTAGGTTGTTTATTAAGGTTGGTTCTCATTGATGTCAACCCTTGAAGAAAGTTCGATAGCAAATTCTGGTAGCACAAAGGTTTGGGTAATGGACCCAAGGTTGTTTCATGTATAATGGTATGAGTTTTAATATATTTGAAGGTAATACTATTCTATATAGATAGTACATGTCATTCCATTTTCGATGGTATGTGGACTGTCACATAACTCCCCACGGTTAGAGAGTTATGGCCATGAGAAGTTGGAGAACCCAGGTTTGGGTAATGGACCCAAGTTTTTTTTATGGATAATGGTATGCGTTTTGATATATTTGAAAGTAATACTATTCTATATGGATAGTACATGTCATGCCATTTCTGGTGGCATGTGGAACATCACATAACTCCTCATGGTTTGAGAGTTATGGCTTTACGAAGTTGGAGGACTCTCATATGTCATCTAGAATCCCCAAAAGGTCAAAGTAGTCAAAGTGTTTTAAAAGATTTTAGAAGGTAAATAATAAAGTGAAGTGATGAGTGTACTATAATTCAAAGTGAATACAAAATAAATTATTTAAATGATAAATTTAATGGAGAAATTAGAAGTGGGTTAACCTTAAAATAAGGAAAGTGGGCAAAGTGACCTAGAAGATGATTCTAAGGAAACTACTTGGAGAGTATAAATAAGAGGCAAGGCTCTCTCATTTTATATCACACTTGAGCATATTGAATATCTATAGGTGACTGAGGTAACCAAAGGATATCTAAGCCGGATTTTAGAGGAAAGGTGAAGAAAAGAAGGTCAGAATTCAAGGGAGGATAAGTTCTTTTGATGATGCTTTCTAAGGTATGTTATTTATAGGTCATCTCACCATTTTCGCAATAACCATTTTTTTAGAATGATTTAGACAATGATATTGATAGGACATTGAGGAAACATATCCAAGTATTTTTGGTAAAAATTTCAACTTGTGGGTCGTTGTATTTTTGGAGTTACACTCCGTGGAAAATAGGGTTTGTGGTTAGTCCTGAAACTAGTCTAAAACAAGTGTTTCGGGAAAAAATGCCATAACTTATTCATAACAAATCCAAAGTTAGTAAGACCAAATGTGTTGATTATCGTACAGTCTATATTATTCTGTGTAAAATTTTCATATCCATTCAACAAATATTCCATGTGGGGCACACTCTACAAGGTCGCTCTCTAGGATAAGCCAAAATTCAGCAAGGTATGCCATTTTTGCTATAACTCCTTTTTTGAGAAGTTCCAAGTAGTGAAACCTGGATTAATTGCACAAAAAAAACTGAAGAACATTGTGTACTATTTTCATATCTTTATTCATTACAGGTACATAGTTATGATTATTTCAAGTTAGGGTTGTTGACTAATCCCAAACTAGTCAAGTGAGACTAAAGAAAATTTTGATGAAAATGCTAGTCTCTTGTTGTGAAAGTTAAGGAAGGTTTGCAGGTATGTGATCATACGCACCAGGTATATTACAAAGTTAAAAATCATATTTGGATAATGAAATTGATGAGGGCTTTTGGTTAAGGTACATGTTGGGTACATGGTTGAGACAAGTAGTTGATGAGTTGACACATACATGAGGTGTATAGTTGATGATGTTGGTACATATTGATAAGTCATAGTTGATGAGTAGTTGACACATGATTGGTACATACTTCGTACATAGTTGGATGCACTTGTTTATGGTACAGGTTGATTACAAGTTGTTTGGTATAGGTTGGTGCATGGTTGATGCATTTGTTTATGGTACATGTTGATTAAAGGTTGAGGTACAGGTTGATGCATGATTGATGCATGGTTCAGGTTTATTGGTACATATTTACAATGGTATATCTCACAGTGATAGTGTGACGGTGGTTCCATCATTCTACTTCTACTTCAGGGCAGTTGGATGGGGCAAGGACATGTGGTTGTAGACACCTTCCGGTTGTAGCCGAAGAACATAGGGGGTTGTAGCCTCCTCCTGGTTGTAGCCAGAGAATAGGGGAGTTGTAGCTTCCCTTAGATTGTAGCCTGAGAAACAAGGGGGTTGGAGCCTCCTTCCAGTTGTAGCTGGAAACAAAGAAAGTTGGTGCTTCCAATGAATGTAATTCTTCAAGACATATAAGAAAAAAAATTCTGTGGTTTCTCCCGCTTTGGGTTTCCACGTAAAACACTGGTGTACCGTGTATGTTTATGATCGTTCATTTGTTCATTGCTTATTTACTCTGCAGCTATTGGATGATAATGCTACATTGATGTAACACTTGGATTATATGGTTAAAAAGGATTAAATTGCTCTATTCCTGATTCACCCCCCCTCTCAGTAATCCAACATAGACATCATCTTAGCCACAAAAGTTATGATGCAAGGAGTGGCTTGCATTAGTTTACACCTTAGTTGTGTCAATATTTTGAAAAATAAATTTGTAGAGTCATGTTTGCATCATATTTGCATCAAAAATGTGTTTTGTTTGCATTGCTATAGGGTCATTAGGCATCATATTAGTGTTGTTATGAGTCTTGTTAGCATTGTTCTAGTGATGTAGTTTACTCTGTTAACATCGTATTAGCATCAAAATGAGGAACTTATGCATCATGTTTGTGCCATTCGAGCATCATATACTTCATTTATGCATCATGTTAGCATCAATTTTGCAACATTATCTATTTAATGTCATTATTGTGTCATATTGAAATCATTTTATTTCGTATTAGTATCATGATTACATCATTTTAGCATAAGGATTACATTGTTTAAGCTTCAAAAGTGAATTATTAATGATTTCATTATTTTGATCAATGTAGTTATTATTTATTATTTAAATAATTTTATTTAGATTATTATTATTATCATCATCAATTTAAAATTATTATTAATTGCTTAATTGTTTTTATTAAATTGATTATTATTAATTATTTACGTATTTTTAGTTTTTTGTAATTATTACTTTATTAATATTCAAATATTGATAAGATTGATGAATAGTATAAGTCTATTGCACATCATACTAATCATGAGAGAAAAAAACATGTATATATAAATGAACTACCCATTAACATTTAATCAATTTCACATCATGATTAGAGCAAAAAACCATCTATCTATGAACACAATTATGAAATTTTACTACACTAACATTCAATCAATTTCACACCATGGAAGCAAAAAAAAATGTATTTATAAATGTGTTAAGCCCTAGACAAATCCCCATACAAAGATCATGTTATGTATACAACCCCTTATTAACCCCCTTATTGAATTATCACAATTCTTGTGCTATATTTGTATGTAGGCTCTGAACCCCTTCATCACACCATTTCATTATACTTGTACCATGTGTCTCATATTTATACCAAGGAGAGATAGTCTTAGGATCATCTTATGACATCTCATATTCTATTTTGAAATGGATATATTGTAAAATAAGGTTTCCCCCTCGAAGTGGATTGTAATTCATTGAATTTTTATCATTTTTAAAGCATTGGATCATAACGTTTGGTTTCATAGCATTGATCCTAGGGTTTTTCTTCTCCAATCAAGTCATCTTAGCTTTTTTGCTATAAATTTTTTTCTGTGAAGATCCATATAGTGAAAGTTGGAGGTTATTTAGAAGACATATCAAGGTATATGTGGTAAATATTTCAGCTTCTGGGTCCTTATAATTTCAGAGATACACCCTGTGGAACATAGGCTTTTTTACTAGTCCTATTACTAGTCTCAAACATGTGTTCCGGGTAAAATCATCATAGCTTCTTCAACGAGGATCCAAATTCCATTAGAACTATTAAATTTGAAAGAGGAAAATTTGTAGTATTTATGGTATAAGTTTTAGAATCATATATCAAATCTTGGGCATGTGGCATTATGTACAAGTTCGCTCTCCTGGAAAGGAAAAAAATCAGCAAGGTTTGGGAAAGTTACCCTAAATTCCACTTGGCATGTATCCAATTTTGATCAGACCTATGCCATTATAGAGAGGACATATTAGAGTACTATAGGCCAAAATTTCAGACTTAGAAGGGCTGAAATTTAAGAAATACAGAAGAAGGAAGGTCGGACATGAGAACAAACTCCAAATTAAGAGTTTGAAAGGTACATAACTTGCAATTGTCATAACTTTTTATTGGAAGATTTGTTTTTGGTAATTCAAAATTTGTGATAAAGAGAAAAAAAAAGAGTATTATTATTTGTATTCTACATGGGTCCAAAAAAATTGTGAACACTAATTAAACCTCTCAAAGTCTCATCTATAACTCAAGAAGAAAATGAGGACATACAAAACAAGTTATCCAAATTGGAGGAACAACTTAATGAATTGAGTGCTAGGTCAATAACAAGGGATGAGCTGGTAAACTCACAGAGACAAATTCAAGAAATGGAGAATAAGATGGGTGAAGATAAGAATGACCTTAAAGAAGAAATACAAAAATCTATGAAGTAATTGCAAAATTTATTGTCTTCCATGATCTTTCATGCTCTAGATGAGAGACTCTCTAAAGAAAATATCAAAATGAAAGGAACTTAGGAAAATAAAGGTAATATCCCAGTTGAACAACCTGTCAATAATAAACCATTTTCTAGTGGATTTAATTCTAGTAGTGGAGTTATTTACGGCGAGGGTCCTAAATTTAAATTTCCCAAGATTGAATTAAAGAAGTTTGATGGAACAAAGGTATTTACCTGAGTGAACCAAATAGAGAAATATTTTGAACTACACAATATTATGGATGGTAATAATTTAGGATTCACGTAGCAACCTTGAACTTTGAGATAAAACCATATCAATGGTGTCAATAGGTATTTAAAAGGAAGCCCCCTCTTTATCATTATACCTAGGGTTTATTTACAAGAGACTTGGAAACAAAATATGGGAAAGTATGAGAACAAGACTACTTCAATCAATTAACAAGAATCAAACACTTAGGGGATACTGAAGATATAATTCTGAATTTAAGGTATTGTCCACAAGTCTCGATGACATAAGTGATGAAAAATTGTTGTAAACTTATATGGGTGGATTAAAATAGGACACTAAACATGAGCTTTTATTAAGACATCCTAGAAATATTATGGAAGCTATGCAATCTAATCATCATATTCAAGACAAGAATAAGGTTACAAACAAGTCTACTAGTGGAGCATACATGAAAAGAAAAGATCGTTTTGGGAATCATAAGGCAACCACACCTCAACCGACAAGGTTGAGACCTCAACTAATGGATGAACGAAGAGAAAAAGGAATATGTTTCAATTGTGACAACAAGTATGGTAAGGGGCATAAATTCAACGAGAATAAAGTATTCTACATATACAATGAAGAGGAATCAAATCAAGAATTGGAACCATCACAAGATATAGAGATAGAAGAGACCAGTCCAATGATATCTTGTCATGCATTGGCTGACATAAGTATTCCACAAACCCTCAATATGGAAGGATATATCAAAAAGAAAAAGGTAACATTGTTGATTAATTCTGGTAGTACCCATAACTTCATCAATTGCAAATTAGAAAAAGATCTCAATTACTTTGTATATCCAGCACCAGAGTTCCAAGTAATGATTGCAGATGGAGGTACCGTAAATTGTTCTAGGAAGTGCCATAGTATTAAGCTCAATATGGGGGAGTATTTATTGGATACTCCCATGATTTCCATCTAAATGGGTGGTGTTAATGTTGTATTAGGGGTCTAATGGTTACAATCATTGGGAACAATGGCCTTTAATTTTCAAGATATTTTCATGAGATTTTCCTCAGAAGGAAAGGAAATTGAGCTTAGAGGTATCCAAGGTGTTAGCGACATTTCTTGTCCTAGGCACAAGAGTATTCGGGTTTGCAAGTTGCACGAGAAGTGCCCCAACGCAACGTGAGAGAATCTCTTGTCCGATCACAAATCAAGCGAGCGAGCAGTCTGATTTCAACGACAAGGATCAATTGACGAAGCAGATTGACGGTCATCGGGTTTTCGAGGCTGTCAAGTTGCCTGGGATTTAGCACGAAGGGTAGCGCCCATAGTTCAGGGCAAGTATGGGTCGTCCGATCCAATTGGGACAGGTGGCGGCCAGTCAGTGTATCGGGGATCGGTGTTTCGGGAGACAAAGAGCCTCCCATTCTTTACAACTGAAATCGTCGATCGACGAAACGCTGAAAGAACCTTTGGAGCTGAGCCCATGGTCTTAGCACCAGGTCACATCAAGCAAGCCTGTAAATGGGGGCAACCCCCTTTATAATAACGAATACTATCTGGGCCATTCATTTGAAGGACACGTGGTGCACATTCGTGTCAAGTCAGCATTCGAGAGTTCGAGGGGTAAGTGCTCCTCATCATTTCACTTCTCGAAACCTCGAACCCCGAAACGCTGAAAGCACCTTTGAAGGTAGGCGTAGGGTCACGACCCGTGGTCACTTGGAAAGGAAAGGAGCTGTGAAAAGGAAGCCAAAGGCGTCGATTCTAGTCACCGAAAGGGTCACCGCGATCTCCAGGTGCCATAGGATCCAACCTCAATCCTGGTTTTCGCCTGAACTAAATGAGGGTGAGAAGGGGTGGTTGAAACCTCTCCTCAGACATTAAGTGTAAGGTATGGATAATCTGGCAGGCGGTCTGCTCAAGAGGGTCCTGTGTACCCATTTTTCCAAAGAAGCCATGCTGAGTCCTCAACCAGCCAGAGGAGGTCTGTACATGCTAGCTCAGAACTTAATGGCTCAGCTACTCCCCTTGCAAGAGGCATGCGCAGTTAAGATGGCATCTGACAAAGAATACCCGCCTGAATTTGGCTGAAGGGACACCAAGTCTTGGGTGCATGATCGGCCAAAGTCTGCATGCACAGACTATCAGAAGACATGCAAACGCAATGTTTTTAATGCAGCGTCTTGTTTTTGCTGCTGTGGTTGTTTTTCAATATATGTAGGCATTTTCACCATTTTTGTAAGGATCGATGGTTGAGCAAGGCTCCCTGTGGTAAACTTTAATGAAGCACTATTTTCCTGGTTATGTCTGGACTCTTGAGACTTCTTGTCTGATGAATGTCAGTTTTTCTTTCGCGTCTTTGTTTACACTGTATTAGAACGGCTCAGAATTGGAGAATCCAGTCGAGTTGTAACTGTTATAGGATGATGTAGATTTTGATCACTGTAACAGTTGCATTGTTTCTAATCGGTCCCTGTGATTTTATTAGCACTGAACGAATTGGAATTGGAGAATCTAGTCAAGTCCCCCCTTTCAGTTTCTCGAAGCTCTGAACCAGAGGATCTCGCATTCAAAGTTTTTCTTCTACAAATTACTGAAAGGCCTGTTGCCTAAGGTAGTTTGTCCACTCCTCTCACCAAGTCTTCAACCTGCTCATTTTCAAATCAACCCACTGACTGAAGTTAGATCAAGACCTCATTTGTTCCTCGCATGCTGGACCCAATCCCTGAGTTTGAGTGATATCTTCCCAAGTCTCTACCCATTTGATCACCCATTAAAAACTATCGTGACATAAAAACTGATGGGCGTTGGGCTCTGCTCCTGCTACAATCCAAGAGCAACTTCCATCGCCAACATTTCTGGCGCCATTGCCAGGGACGAATTTGAAGAGTTTCCCTGGGTAGAACGACATTGAGCCTCTGATTCTGAAGGTGCATCAGACATCAGAGCCCTTAAAGATTGCTACTATGCACCTGGTGACTCCACTATGGCGACTCCATTGTTTCCACTTCACTGTTTCAGCTGTAGCTATTGTTAGCACATCTAAAAGATAACCTAGAGGAGCTTTCTTGAGAAGGTTTCAGTGGTTGCTTTCTCAGCTTGAGAAGCTTCTTGGGGTAGCGACAACGTTAAGATCTGGCCTTTGATGGTGAACAAGGACCAGGCATATTTGAAGCTACACATCTTTCACCTAGCGACTCCATGATTTGAGGATCGATTGGCGACTCCATTGGTTCGATATGGAGAAAATTATGGATCAAAGGTTTGCTTTCTGTGACTTTTCCTAGATAGTTGGTTTTCCTAATGCACTTCCTGATATAGACCAATGGGAAGATTTCCTCCCTGAATTTCATGCAACAAGTTGGGAGGAACCAGTTGAGCATTTACTGGACTTCCATGAAGCTATTCACCGACACAATATCACGCATGAGGATGTCCAGATTAAGCTCTTCAGGTGTTCATTGAAGGGAGATGCTCTTGAGTGGTGTCGATCTCTTCCCGTTGCGAGCATCCGCTCTTTAACAAGTTTTCATACAACTTTCAATTCATTTTGTAAAGACTACTATCCAGCTGATTGTTTGTTTGAAAACTATTGTGAGGAGTTTTCTTTGCTTCATGATGACTCTATTGGCCCTGAAGACCATGTCCATGATAAATCCTTTATTGTGGAGGAAAGCGTTTTCCATAAAAAAATAGAGGTGTTGAATGATATTAATTGTGTTAGCCCTAGGACAGAAGCATCTGACATTATATCAGATGCCTCTATTCTTTTAGATATTCATAACGATCAACATGCCTCTGGTGGAAATTGTGAGTTTATAGAGCAAATGTGGTCCATGGTAGATGACTCACCTGGATATCGGGTTGAAGCAGATGTTCCTAGTAGCTCTGCTCATGATGACGAAGAGCCTCTCTTTTTAAAAGAGGGGTTAGTTGTGGAAGAGGATTCTTCTCTTTTCCTCCAGGGGGGTTTTCACGATATATTTTTACCTGGGATTAAAGAGAAAAATATTATGTATGAGCAGCCAGAACTAGTAGGTCCCACTATCCCTAAAACGTAAATTTTTTATGGGATCACTGTTCTGGAGGAAGATCATATCAATGAAGGACACCCCCTTTTTGATGTATATTATAGTGATGATGAGCAACAAGCTTATCCTACATTTTATCACTATAAAGATACTGAAGAGCCAGTCAACAAGTAAAAACACCCCATGGTCCCTATTTATGATGAATATGAATCAGACCTGGGGGAGAGCCAAGAAGAGGGGCAGAAAGAATCAGTGGAACAGGTGATTTCCTGCCCGGAGCCTGCCCATTCACCTATGTAGACTCGCGAAGTTCAACCCTGTAGGAGTAGTTGTGGAGCAAAGTAGGCCTGCTGCTACCCTTTTCATAGGGTTTTCCACTCATTCTATTATCCTGTCAGCGAGTACATGGAGTGACATGTCCTTTATGCCTTGGAGCCACCCTATTCCATATCAACTTCACCCTATGAGGAGAAGTTGAAGAGTGTAGCCATTCTGCTGTCACGGTTACACCATCTACTGGTGATCATCGACATAAAGAAAGAGCTTCCCTTCAGGAAGTTACTTGATTGGCTATGGTGGAAGTCTGCTTTCACCTAGCCCCATGTAAAGTGTTTTATTAGTTTAGGATTGTATATAAATAAGCTCCTTTGAGCATGTATCTTTATTTTGTTTCTTTTATGTTTTGGCTTGTATTTTCAGCAGTGGGATGTTTTGAGCCTGACTCCATAGCACAACAGCAAGGCATTGAAGCTGCGGAATGAGTTCTTAGAGCGTCACCGGGACGACTCTATACTCCATGGAGCCTAATGTTAGCGACATTTCTTGTCCTAGGCACAAGAGTATCCGGGTCTGCAAGTTGCACGAGAAGAACCCCAGCGCAACGCGGGATAATCTCTTGTCCGATCACAAATCAAGCGAGCGAGTAGTCTGATTTCAACGGCAGGGATCAATTGACAAAGCAGATCGACGGTCATCGGGTTTTCGGGGCTGTCAAGTTGCCTGAGATTTAGCACGAAGGGTAGCGCCCATAGTTCAGGGCAAGTCTGGGTCGTCCGATCCAATTGGGATAGGTGGCGGCCAGTCAGTGTATCAGGGATCAGTGTTTCGGGAGACAAGGAGCCTCCCATTCTTTACAGCTGAAATCGTCGATCGGTGAAACACCAAAAGCACCTTTGGAGACGAGCCCATGGACTTAGCACCAGGTCACATCAAGCAATCCTATAAATGGGGGAAACCCCCTTTATAATAACGAATACTATCTGGGTCATTCATCTGAAGGACGCGTGGTGCACATCTGTGTCACGTCGGCATTCAGGAGTTCGAGGGGTAAGCGCTCCTCGTCATTTCACTTCTCGAAACCTTGAACCCCGAAACACTGAAAGCACCTTTGAAGGTAGGCGTAGGGTCACGGCCCATGGTCACTTGGGAAGGAAAGGAGCTATGAAAAGGAAGTCAAAGGCATCGATTCTAGTCGTCGAAAGGGTCATCACGATCTCCAGGTACCATCAGATCCAACCTCAATCTTGGTTTCGCCTGGACTAAATGAGGGTGAGAAGGGGTGGTTGAAACCTCTGCTCAGACATTAAGTGTAAGGTATGGATAATCTGGCAGGCGGTCTGCTCGAGAGGGTCTTGTGTACCCATTTTTCCAAAGAAGCCATGCCGAGTCCTCGGCCAGCCGGAGGAGGTCTACACATGCTAGATCGGAACTTAATGGCTCAGCTACTTCCCTTGCAGGAGCCATGCGCAGTTAAGATGGCGTCTGACAAAGAATACTCGCCCGAATTTGGCTGAAGGGACACCAAGTCTTGGGTGCACGATCGGCTAGAGTCTGCATGCGCAGACTGTCAGAAGACATGCAAACGCAATGTTTTTAATGCAACGTCTTGCTTTTGCTGTTGTGGTTGTTTTTTAGTATATGTAGGCGTTTTCACCATTTTTGTAAGGATCGATGGTTGAGCAAGGCTCCCGGTGGTAAAATTTAATGAAGCATTGTTTTCTTGGTTATGTATGGACTCTTGAGACTTCTTGTCTGATGAATGCCAATTTTTCTTTCGCATCTTTGTTTACACTGTATTAGAACAGCTCAGAATTGGAGAATCCAGTCGAGTTGTATATGTTATAGGATGATGTAGAGTTTGATCACTGTAACAGTTGCATTGTTTCTAATCGGTCCCTATGATTTTCTTAGCACTGAACGACTTGGAATTGGAGAATCCAATCAAGTCCCCCATTTCAGTTTCTCGAAGCTCTGAACCAAAGGATCTCGCATTCAGAGTTTTTCTTCTACAAATTACTGAAAGGCCTGTTGCCTGAGGTAGTTTGTCGACTCCTCTCACCAAGTCTTCAACCTGCTCATTTTCAAATCATCCCACTGACTGAAGTTAGATCAAGACCTCGTTTGTTCCCCGCATGCTGGACCTAGTCCCTGAGTTTGAGTGATATCTTCCCGAGTCTCTACCCATTTGATCACCCATTAAAAACTACTGTGACATAAAAACTGATGGGCATCGAGCTCTGCTCTTCCTGCAATCCAAGAGCGACTTCCGTTGCCAACACAAGGGAAACCCCCTAAAGTGATAATCTCTAACAACATGACACAATTACTCAAAAGGGACATTATGGTGTAATTACACAATTGATCTCAATAGATTTTCAAACATCTGCATCGTCTACTCCAGTGGATCTCCAAAAATTTATCAAAAATCATTCCAAGGTATTTGGAGAAATACCTAAGGGTATTCCACCCAGTCAAGATCATGCCCATGTTATTCATCCATGAAAAGGAAGTGTACATCCATTCTTCCATGTTTTTTACTTAAACAAGATAACCAATGACAAGATCCTAGTGCAAACTATTTTATCAAAGATGAATCGAGAAAGGAAAATTATACTAGAACCGTAAACAATCCTTGAAATAAGGATTAAGAAGCTGCAAAATCAAACAATTATTGAGTGCCTCGTCAAGTGGAAGAGGCGACATGGGAAGATGATTTATTCATACATACACACCCACAGTTGTCAAGTGTTGAGGACAACACTTGTTTGAAGGGGAGGGGAATTTTAAGCCATAGACAAAGCCCTATACAAAGCCCATGTTATGTATAAAACCCCTTATTAAGCCCCTTATTGAATTATTACAATTCTTGTGTTATATTTGTATGTAGGCTATGAATCCCTTCATCACACCCTTTTATTATATTTGTACCCTTTGTCTCCTATATATATATACCGAGGAGACCTAGTCTTAGGATCATCTTATGACATCTCATATTGTACTCTAAATTGGATATATTGTAAAAGGAGATTTCCCCCTCGAAGTGGACTATAATTCATTGACTTGTTATATTTTTTAAGGCGTTGAAACATAACAAAATGTGATGATGAAATTTTAAATCAAATAACAAAATAACCATGTAAGTTTTTTAACCTGTAACTAAGTGGTACATTGCCACACTAGGAAAATGTCAACTTTGAATACAACATTGCATGAAAAATGTACACATAGAAGGAAATAAAATAAATTTGACATCACAATTCGATTGAACTGTTGTTAGTGCCCAACTCATCTTCTAAACCCTCCTCATCCTCACTCTATAAAAACATAATAAATGAACACAAATTGTTCAATACAATAAAAACATTATCGACATTTAAATATGTAATAAAAACATATAAGTTAAATAGTTATTAATACCATTTGATTAAACTGATTCATCCTTATTAATTACATTAGGCATGGGTTGCATATCTTCCACTATTCTTTTGTAACCCTTTCTCAAGGCATACTTTAGTTCTTCCTTAGTGGGCTCAAGACTATAGTCATTTAATTGTATAGAAAAAGAGAAACCACATTTAATAATCATATATATTAAGTTATTATCAAATGAAATTACATTGATAAACTTATAAAACACCCTCTAATCATGGACCGTCCAAGAAATGACTACAAAATTATGTCAATGGTAATAGAAGATTACAACATATAAATATACAAAGTTAAAAATATATCAAAATAAATAACTACAAGCATATCAAAATCAATAACTAATAACTAATAAATATATTATTTATTACCTTTATGTCTTTTTGTTGTTGTGTCTCATGGTCCACTCTTTTTGCTTTCTTCTCTTCAACGATTCTTTATCTCTCTTTGAAATTGTATAGGAATTTTTAAATATAGATTTGTCGATATTAGATGGTATTTTTTTAATACACTTTTCCTTATTGAATAAGCTTTGTGATGTTCTTACTAAATTTGTTCAAAACCATAGAAAATGAATTCACCTATCAAATTCAATGACAATACATAATGAAATATAAATGGGGAAGGACTAGAAACATGACCAAGTACATAGAAGACTAATTTAAACATATTTCACTTAATATGGTATCTCCTCCTCATGATAGTTTCAAAGAATCTATGAAGGGCCAATTTATCACTAAATTGTAAATTTGGGAATCTTCTATGCAAATGTTGCAATGCTTTGTGCTTACTAGCACTACTTATTTCTATCCACATTTCGTTGTATTCTTTTGACCACTCCCTCATGATTATGTGAAAATTTTCATTATGGACAATTATACCACCACCAAATTTTAAAATCTCTCTCTCATAAGTAACTTGTATATCGCCATAATTGAATGTATTTTGTTTATCTTATGTTGATGAAACACATATTTTTCTTTATTGTTCCTAATCTTTTTGTTCTATGCTCAAACATTAATGTGCATGTGTTGTAATTTAAGGGAAAGTAGGGAATGTTACCAGTAGAACCTTACATAGCCATCATAGAGATACATGCATACACATAGACATATAGAGATACATACATAATTAATGAGAGCCCAAAGAAGAGTCATTTTATTATATGATAGACAATGCAACACAATTACATATAGCCTCTCCCATGAAACTATCTGAGACTTCATTTGCTTATCTATTTATACCTCTAATAGGAAGTTGTAACTACTTAACTTCATGGCTTGATCGGTTAGCAGAGGTTCTGACTGAATTACTTCCAACTACGTCAGTCGACCGACAAATTCTAAGTCGACTGTCAGGTATATTCGATAGGGTTGACTAGCCCCTACAACATCTCCCCCCACCTCAATTCCTTGTTCGTCCTGAGCAGGAGGGGGTCATACAATTTTTTTTTTCTTTCATATTTTGATTACAAAATTACAGTAAGGAGAAGTATAGATGAAGAGAGAGAAGTATGTAAGAAGAAGAGACAATATTTTTGTATGGGAGACCGACTTAAGATACTATTTTTGACTGAGATAATGTGCTTGGAGTTCCACTACTAACTAAATCAACTGTGTCTCATATGCTTGGTGTTCCTGTGTTTTATTGGGTGGAAGATATCTTATGCATGTGAATAGTTTGCTTCCTAGATTCCATTACAGACATTTTGACTATCTAAAAATCTATTTTGGTGTCACCCTTAGATTGGTTTCCTAGTCACTTCATCTCGCGTTGGAGTGTTTCTTGGAAGATTTTTTCCAGATTTTCTTTCTGCATCCATCAAAAGAAACATGAATTGTTGCTACCTTCACCAATGGGTTGAGGAAACCCCAGAGGAGCCCTACACACCTTTATGTGAAGGGGAAATTCATCTTCTCACGTCTGGGCCAATATGGTTGACATGCTTCTGAATTCTAACAATTTGAACCAGGAGGGTTGCCAACTGCTAACTTTGTCTAGCTCATGGTTTCTGCTCTAGTATTTAGTTTTCCATAGAGTGAACTTTCTCCTTACTTGGATTTGTTATATAGAGTTTAGGTTCATTATATTGAAGTTTGTTTGAATTGGTAGCGTAATTTCCCCACACGAGTCTCGAATTCCTTAGATTGTGAAGTACATGAAAAGGAGGTAGTTACTGATTCAAATCATGTTGTTATGAGTGAAACTACTTTGAGGTACAATAGCGGATACGAATTATCATAATTGGATCATTTGTTAATGTGTGTATTACCTTTTTCACGTTGATATCCCTACGGTTGTTGAACAGAAGCTCATGAAAACTCCCTCATGCGATAATCCTGGTGAGTTCTTCGTGAACGTTGTGTGTGATAAGGTAATTTGTAGATGGTTGCGACATATTTTTCATTATGATGTCGATCCTTGTCAATTATTATCCTTCTTTTTCTGCCAAGGATTGAATGTACTTATTGTGTTGACATCAATGTCTCTTCAACCTACTTTTTTCCAGGTTTGACCGACTAGGTCTCAATTGTTGAAGTATGGTCGATACGTAAGTCGACCGACCAGGGTTCTTGAGCCATCTTTATTACTTGAGTGATTTAGTCGATGTTGATGATGGCTTGCTTGTTCGTTTACTTTTCTGATTTTTATTGATTCTGAGTGATGTCATCTTTTGTCATGCAAATCATGTTCTCTTGATTTGTGTTCATATGATATTTTCTCCCTTGAACCACACTCTCTTGCTCCTGCACTGGTCCTTTCAATGAGTATTTTTCTTGAGTCGGTTGAAGGTGTAGGACATAAGGAATATCTTCTTCTATCTTGTCTCGGGCTTGACCACATGTTGCTTTCTCTCTCCATTTTACTTTATTGTTGATTTTCCTTTAGTGTTATGGATACTCTTTAAATACTTTAACTTTCCATATTTTTAATACTTGAATTTGACTAACTTCCTTTTTTGTTTATTAATTTTAAGAAAAGTTTATTTCTTATAAGTTTGACTAGTTATTTTAGTCGGTTCTTGTTGGCAACTCCCTGCTAAAATTTTCCAACATGGTTCTTTTCTTTTTGTACTTGATATTTCTTTAAACGAGTCCCATTAATTAGTTTCTTAAATGGATGCCTCAATAATGTTTTGAGTTGGACCACTCCAGTCGGTCGAATGTCTTCCACCACATAAGGCCCCAGCCATGTTGTTTCCAATTTTCTGGGTTTTCCTTTTATATGACTGTCATACAGTAAGATTAAGTATCCATATTTTATATCCTTTTTATTTAAGTGATGATCATTCCACTCTTTTTGATGTTGCTTTTGAACCTCTTGGTAATGAATCACTTTTAACCTCTCTTCTTCTAGCTTGTTCAATTGGTATAGTCGGTCATTCAAGTTTTTTCTCTCGTCAAATTTTTCTATAGCTGTGACTTTGTCGGAATTATTCCAAAATTGTAGCAGGAATACAACTTCATAGCCGTAGACTAGATTGAATGGCGTATGTACAGTCGATCTTTTGAATGTTGATATATATGCCTAGAGTATTGCGAGAATCTTATCATCCCAGTCATCTTTATTTATGCCACAGATATTTGTAAGTCCCTTGTGTAATTTTTTATTAAAAAAATTGACTGCCCTACTTGCTTGTGGGTGATAGGATGTCGTTTTTCTATGGTTGATTAAGAATTTTTCTAGTAGAAATTTAATTGTTTTATTTACAAAGTGAGTTCCTTGGTCACTGATTAGTGTCAGAGGGAAGCCAAATATTGTGATGATGTTCTCGTAGATGAATTTAGTTGCTACTTATTTGGCACATGATTCGATTGGCTCATCTTCTTCCCACTTAATCACATACTCAACCGCAATGATTATGTACATAACACCAATTATTCTTGCCCTCTATGGGAATGGCCCGACGAAGTCGATATTCCAAATTTCAAAGGCTCGATTAGGGTTTATTGAACTTAGTAGTATTTCATTTTTCCACAAGGGTCATCCAGGTCTATGACAATTGTCACATTTTTTAACTTGATCCCGACAATATTTATGAAAAGTTGACCACCATAGGCCTTCTTGTAGTATCTTCCTGGTTGTTGTGTCAGCTTGAAAATGTCCTCCAACTACTCCTGTATGGGATTCGTTGATGATATCCTCTCGTTCATGTTCTGGAACGCATATTCTTAACACATCGTCCATTCCCATTTTGTATAAGTATCTGTTAATGATTGTAAATGATGCATCTTTCATGGCTAGAGTTTTATTTTTTTTTGTCAGGAGGTCCTCCGGAGCCTGTCCTTCTTATAAGAAGTTGGAAATGTCTTCTAAATCCTTAGGTGTAGCTTCAAATCTGAATAAGTGTGTGTCTGGGAGGTCATCATCTATGCCTGTTAGATCTTCTCATTTTTCTAGTCATGACAGGTGATCAGGTTGAATGTTATTTTTCCCTAGTCAAATGATTACGTCAAATTCAAATTCCCGAAATAATAGTAACCACCGACAGATCTTGCCTTGATGGAATGGTTTATTGACCAAGTATTTTAGTGCTTGATGGTCTGTGAAAAATGTGAAAGGGTTTGCCCATAAATAATGACAGAACATTTGTAGTGCAAAAATCATTGATAAGGTTTCTCGTTCCGTAGTCGAATAGTTTCTTTCTTCTTTATTCAGTTTATGACTTGCATATGCATTTGGGTGATCTATTGTGTCATCGTATGGTTGAGCTAGAATTAACCTGACAACTACATTCGACGCATCGACATGGACATGAAACGTTCTTGACCAGTCTGGAAATTTGAGAATGGGTGCTTCAACCAACTTATTCTTTAAAAATTCGAAGGATTCTTGGAAGTCTTGGCTCCATTTGAATTCAATATCTTTTCATAGAAGCTCATCCATTGGCAAGGTGGTGTCTGAGTAGTGTCATATACATTTCCTATAATAGTAGTATGACCCAGTAGAATTTTGATATGTTTTTTATTTATGGGGGGTTTTAGATCAAGGATAATATTTATTTTAGCCATGTCGGCCTTCACTCCATCTTTACATACCACATTTCATAGCAGGATTCCAATAAGTGTAGCGAATATGAATTTTCTAATGTTTAGTGATAGTTGAATCTAGCTGCAACATTCTAACATAAGTCTAAGCCATCGTATGTGATTTCTGAGGAGACTATAGATTGTCCAATTGTCGAAGTATGCAACCATGGTTTTCTATGTGTACTCTTGGAATGCTTTGACCACTATTATTGAAAAAACTACTGGTGCGTTCTTCAGTCCGAATAGCACGAATCTGTAGGAAAAAGATCCAAATTTCGACACGAAAGTTGTTTTTTCTTGATCTTCTTTTGTGATTGGCACTTGGTTATATCCTGAGAATCCATCAGTAAATGAATAAAGTTCATGACCAATGAATTTTTTTATGATTTCATCTGAAAAAGGGGTGGGGATGATCCAGGTGGATATCGGGGGCCACCCATCTTTTCCAAATGGCTCAAAACAGTTTTCTGGCCATTTTGGCAATTTACTATTTTTAGCAGGTTTTAACTTTCGGGGCCATTTTGAGGGCCTAAATGAAGGTTTTTCGAGAT
>ML792224.1:242326-256384 GCA_009831015.1 Picea engelmannii | reverse complement strand
CATTCCTTGCAATAAAGTGTAGGCTTCCCCCTGATTGTTGGACAAGCTACCAAATCTCCAAGTGAAATATTTTCCTATTGTTTCTCCAAGGTCTATAATGACCCCACACTTACCACCCCTATTACCATATATCTATAATCAAAATAAATTATATATTAAAAAAATATTTTTATAATTTATTACTCATTTCCAACTTCTAACTCCACTCTCCAATACATTGTAATCATAAAATATTAAATATTAATCATAACTAATAATCTTATTAGTCCCTTCCGAAGGCGTAGATGGACTATAGCGATCGATAATTCGTTGACTTCATATTTTGTCCTTTCACTAAAAGTATTTTCACAATATCTATTGTTGGAACTAGGGAACTAAAAACATTGTTTTTTATATAATAAAAAATACCATATATGTCATGATCTGATTGGATAACAGATTGGAGGTCTTATTGCCAACTTTGTTATTCCCAATGTTTGATATGTTAGCATATCCAATTTTTTTGATCATATATGGTCTTTCTGAGTTTTTATTTTTTTCTTGAAATGTTTGGATATGCAAAGTTTTGAAGATAGAGAGTCAGTTTTTTATTAGTTGAATTCATATTAGTTTGTCCTTTGAATAATTTTTTTTTTACATAGTGTCTATTGTCTGAACTATTGTTACTAGTTTTTTTGTATTGTTATAAAATAATATAATAATTTTTTTTTCATACGTAAGAGACCTGCCACACCGCAATATTTTTTAAATGTTTACAGAGCAGTTTTGACAGAATTAAATGTTTACCTAACATGCCTCACAACCTTAAATGTTTACTTAACAGGCATGTTACAATACATTTTCTTTCATTTTTATTTTATTTTTTATATGCAATGTTCTCTGCAGTGAATATGGGCAATATTGTTCTTCAGCGACATTGCTGGTTCACTGGTGTTATAACCCTAAATTTCACCATACATGCATATCTGGCATCAGGCCATCTCACTTACTATGTTTTCTAAGCCATAACTGAGCATCTCTTCTTAAAAACCATATTTTTGAATATGTACGCACCCTGCACCATTATTGCCCGCGTACACACACTTTTTGCACCACTATAGCTTGCGTACGTATGCTAGCTGCACCATTACATCCCGCATATACCCACAAAAGTTGTAAAAATTAAAAAGTTGCAAGGAATTCATTAAGATTACGAGCTATTGGGTAGTTTTCCAACTGTCCCACCGCCTATAGCGCGTCACCAAACCAAATAACCATCCTTTTTTCATATAAAAGGATGTGTTGGGGTATCTTTCCTAAGATAAGAATAAGAACAGTGAAACTCTGCCCATTTCAATTTCCCCCCTTGCCCCAAGAATTTGCAGCCACATTGTGAGTTTTGAGCCAGAATTCCCTATTCTTTCCTTTTTCCTCCATTGCAAGCCTAATCTATTCCCTAGAGAGAGCTGAAGAGGAGAAAGATATGTGGAAGCGTAGTTGGAGCTTGGTGAAGAGGAGCCTGGACTAGGTTTGAGGAGTAGTCACCGATCTCATTGTAAGTAACTTTGTGAGATTAATAAAGAGGAATACTTTTTTTGTCCCGAATATGATGTGTTCAATATTTATGTTTGATTTATATTTGATTATGACATCTAACCCACTAATTCATATATAAGATGCATGTTCATAGTTCTTTGTTTGTCTGTTTATGAATGCAGGTCAGTCTTGGGAGGAGACTTGTAGTTGAGGAATGACCAAACACAAAAGGATCAACACCGGACACATAGTTTAAGGTAGAGTTACTGGATCTTTTTACCTTTTGTTTTATGCATGAATGTGGGGTGTATTTGGGGTAGTTGTTAAAAAGTAGGAGACTTTAGACGGTTATATTTTCCTACATGTTGAACCCTAGTGTAGTCCATAGGGGGGTTTTCCCACTATAACAACTGGTTCATGCTTGATTATTGTTTTTTCAATGATTTCTTATTTGCCTATTGTTGTTGTTCTTGTTTTCCTATTGGTCTTGTTGCAGTTTGCACGCTTGGGATTCTGCAACCACGATTGGAACTGCCCTTCTGTTGTTCCCCATTGATGGGCAGGTTTGGGTGCCGTGTTTAGCTTCGCTTGCTATTTGCAGTTTGCAGGTGGGAAATTTGACTACTGGGGATGCTTGGGTTGAAATCCTCTTTCATAACATCTTTGTATGTGAGGAGAATATACGATTTCCTTTTCCTATGCGTCACTGTGGCTGTGATGGAGGTAGGTTCTGTGTCGAACATTGACCTTCTATCATTCCCCATTGATGGGTAGGTTTGGGTGTCGTGTTTAGCTTCATTTTATATTTGCAGTTTGCAGGTGGGAAATTTGACTACTAGAGATGCCTGAGTCGAAATCCTATTGCAAAACATCTTTGTATGTGAGGAGAAAATACAATTTCCTTTTGCTATGCGTCACTGTGGCTGTGATGGAAGTAGGTTCTATGTCAAACATTGACGATCATGAACAAGATGAAGACAACATTATAGTCCTGTTTCTCTGGTAGTAGTAATCACATATAAAGATGGACTGCAAGGGGATTTTGATCGCTCCCAGTATTGAAAAATACCAACCGTGAAAACTGCACCTTTCTTAATTGCTTGCATAGTGGCAGGAATTTGGACGGTCCTGGCAGCTTTGAATGTTTACCTGACAGGTCTCAAAGCCTACAATGTTTGGTTAACATATGTGTTACAATACATTTTCCTCCGAAATTTTTGATACAATCTTGTGTGTAATGAATTTGGCCAATATTGTTCTTCAACGACATTCTTGGTTGGTTGGTTGGTGCTTACTTCTTGGTTCGTTGGATGTTTGTTATTGTTGTTTGATTCAAATTTGTAGGTTTGAGGTACTGCAACTGCAGTTGGGCCTTTTGTTGCTTCTTAATTGTGTTGTTATTTGTTGTTTTCTCTTCTTTGCTTCAACTTTGCAATGTTGGGGTCTTGCATCTGTAGTTGGATTTTTTGTTACATGGTTTTACAGTTGGCTCCCCAAAAAATACTATTAAGATAAAATAATATGCAAAATTTTTCAATGGATGTAAACAACATCTCTTTTCACTTGAACCAGAGTTTGTTGAGCTCCAACTATATTTCATAGCTGATGATGTTTTTCCCATAGTTAATGTCTTTCTATGGCTTCATAGTTATGCGACTAAGTGTTGTTGAGTGAGCGATAAAGTTCTTCTCTCACTTTCTTTTTCCTCTTGTAAAGTTGCTCGTTTTTCCCTTTTGTTCTTCCCCTATATTATGTGTTTTTGGTTCTATACTTCGTCACGTTTCTGTGGCTGCGGGTTCCTAGGGTGGCCAATTGAAAATTTTCCATCTCCATCTATATCTTCACATCATGAGTCTGACCGACCGCCATTTGTTTGCATACTTAGCCAATTTCTTCTAAACTTGCTCGTTTTTCCCTCTTGTTCTTACCCTCTATTATGCGTTTCTAGTTCTATACTTGGTCACACGTCTATGCTCGCAGGTTCCTGGTGTGGTGAACTAACAAATTGTCATCTCCATCTATATATTTACATCATGAGTCTGACCGACCGTCGTTCCTTTGCATACTTAGCCAATTTTATGAACGCGGGTTCGCGTATAGGTGCTATCAAACTCTGGTAACTCGTGTTTGGGGTATACATATTGCACCCAAAACTTATGTAATCTACAATTCGACGCTAGACTCCTTGAACTTGCAATCCTGACTCTACCTATGATGACTCCTTCTGTCCAACCTGCCTTTCCATACTTAGTCGAGTCTTCAAAGTTTCGCGGGTTCACGCACTCCAAGGTCCAGAAAAGTTTAAAAGAATTTTTCGCTCCCCTCCATCCCCGCCACCTTTCGCCCTTCCCAATGCACATTAATTATGATTTTACTAGTGACAACCCACCAGACAGGTTCGAAAATATTGGCTTTAATAAGTAGAAAGATCAAGGAAATCTCCCATTAAAATGCATAAACAAGCGAATATTATGGGATCTCATAATTGTTTTTGTGTCCATTTTGAATTTGCAAAAAGTGTTGGCTATTTTAGTTTTTTAAAGGCATCATCATAGTAACAGTGCAATATTGTACTACCATGCTACCACCCACGAACGTGTCATCCAGATAGGTCTTGACGTCATGTCCCTCTTTAATACTATGCATATGTTACAAGCTGTCATATTTGAGAATCTGCTTGCATATGGGAATGCTAACTCATGTTATTATTGACTATTCAACACACATATTCAAAAATATTGGCATTAATAAGAGAAAAGATCGAGGGCATCTTCCCTTAAAACGAATTAAACCAAAATTGATGGAATATTATACTATCATCCTCCAACGTTGATTTTAAATACTTATTCCCATTTCTCTCTATCATCGAAGTGTTGGGATTTAAGGTGCCTTTGTCGTAATGTTCCTGGTCATGGACATGTGAGACAACTTAGAGATTCCATTCAGGCCCAATTGAAAGATGAGGGAATGGTTTTATGTGACGTCATATTTGAGCAAAAAGAAACTCTGTTAGCCAACAAAAACTCAGACACACAAAAAAAAAATCAAGTATCTTGTGATTGGTGTTCTCCATGTACTCGATGTTTTGGTTGGTTGAAAGGCCTGTCTGAAGATTTGTGTGTTGATATTCTTTGTTTTCTTACTGGGATTTGGAAGGGACTTTCAGGTCACTTGCAAAATGCTCCTTCGTTGAAGTATATAGTTTCTTCCAACAACATGGATTTGGCAAGTGTATCAAATTCTGCAGACTACACAAGGATTTTTCTTTTGTCAGAGGATTCACACATACTGTGGCTTGAAAAATGGTCTGTAATATTAAAAAATGGAACGAAATATTACTCCATTCGCGAATATACTAAGAAGGAAATTATAAATTTGGATCGCCATGAGTATGAGAAACTGTATGGGTGGTTGAATCGACATCCTAAAATTACAGAAGTTTCTATTTCAAAGTTTGTTGAGTTACTTCTAGGTGTGGTAACAGACTTGAAAGAAAGTAATATTCTTTGTCAAAGTTTGTTCATCATCCTCTGGATGTAGTAAAAAACTCCACATACAATCAACTTTCTATCGCTATTGCACTTTTTTGTCACTATTCCTATGCATATGATTTCATTTGGGTCGATGATCTTGCCCCTATTTGCACGAATATTCTCCTCCTACTTGAAGGTGGGTATATAACTAGGGAACAATGCTCTCAAAACTTTCTAATTTCTGCATCGACATGTAACTAGGAAAAGTTAATGGGAAGGAATTCTGGATTATGGAATTTGAAATGCTTTCTGAGGATTCTTTATACTACCACCTTCTGCAAGAAGTTTCGCGTGTTCATGTAATGATTTGGTTTTTAGAAATCACCTTTTACTACCACCTTCATGTAATCATTTTATTTCATTCTTTATAAGAGACCTTAATGTAGTGGTGTATTCCAGAGTTGTTTCCACCTAATATCAATGTTCCTGTTGTTTCCCTTCCTTTGAATAAGGAAAATGCATTTCTACTGTTGCAGTTGATCCGATATTTGAATATTTTTTTTTTTAAATGGTCGAACAATACAATTTCTTGTTTTTTAAAATATAGAACAATGTATTTTTTTAACACGCGACTGTTCAAAATTTTTTAGGTGTTGTTTGGGATTCACGTCCTTCAATGATGTTAATTAATCACACAATTAATATTGCTTGTGCCAATGCAATTGAGTCGTCATCCATTGTGGCAATTGCATTAACACTGCAATGTCAAATAATAGATGTTTGACATGTACCTAGTGTCAAGCTCATTATCGCACAAGGCACCCAACATCCATATATTTATGGAGTCAAAGCAAAATTGTAGTTGTCGTGACAAAGCAACACTAAAGTCGATGTTCTTTGCGGGTCTGACAATCTTGCAGTCTAAGTGATTTGACAATGACAACTCTTCTTTTTCACCGCATTGCCGCACTATAGTCAATAACAATGTTCCCAATGGCACCACCAATGTTAATGTCCTAAGACGAAGCTATCTGGAGCCTGGGGTCACCGCTAGTGTGGATCCCTGAAGGTGAAACTACCCGGAGCCTGGGATCACGACTTCTTACACTTGAAATTAGTATCAGTAGTGATCAAAAGTTGATTTTATGTCGAGTCTGTTGCTTCATCCAGATGCCGCTCAACACTCTTTGACATAGAAACTGGATGTCTGTCAAGTATGTTACAACTTTGGAATAAAACGTTCTTGAATTTTAGAATGTTGATTCAAACGTGCATATAGTTTCTCACGTTTGTGGGTATCTAATTTTATAATTTCCTTCTGAGTGTATTCGGGCATGGAGTAATATTTGGCGTCACTTCTGAAAATTCCAGACCATTTTGTGGGCTTCCATGTCTACCACCCCTACGACGAAAGATGTATTCTGATGTGATATGAAGCATTTGATACACTTGCAAGATTTGTTTTGCTGGAAGAAGCTATGTACTTCAACAGAGGAACATTTTGCAGTTGAATTGGATGTCCCTTCCAATTTACAACAATAAAGAAAATAAGTTCAACATACAAATCTTTAGGCAGACTTTTCAACCAAACATATGATTGAATATAGGGAGAATAGCAGTCACAACATACTTGAATTTTTTTTTGTCTCATTTTTTGTTGGCTAATAGGATTTGTTTCCCCCAAAATTGATGTCACATAAAACCACTCCCTCATCTTTGAATTGGGCCTGAATCACATCTCTAAGTTATCTCAGATGTCAATGATCAGGAACATTACAATGAATGCACCTTAAACCCCAAGTTTTCGATGATAGAGGGAAATTAACACTTAACAAAGTATGGAATGTTGAATAACCAACCGATGCAGGTAGGCCATATCTAGAAGAGACAAGATATTAAAAAATATGGGATAGATCTAGTTGGCAGCACCAATGAAGTCCAAGACCCGAAATTGATATTCCACTCGTTGTTTTTTACAAATCAAGAATTTGATGGTCAAGTTGAAATCTATAAAAGACTGTCCACGAGATTCATTATTGTACATATTTTCCTTTTTTTGTCAGCGATAGGCCCAATCACAGTCATTATGGAAAATAATCTCAGCTATATTTTGTAACTCAGTTTATTTGAATATAGAATATATGAGGTTTTTGTATGGTGTTTTCCAATATCTGGTATTGTTTTTTGTTTTATTTTGTACTTTTTTGTGTGTGTCGTTAAACATGGAAAACAAGATTTTCTTTCTGCTGCCCAACACTTCAATTTAAATAAAGGCTACTCGATTTAAATAAAGGCTACTTTTTCGATTGCGGCTCCTGGATAGGTGGGCTCACATTTGCACTTCCATTGTTCCGTGTCCTACAAACATTACCCAGACTTCTGCGATATACAAATTTCCCTGTGGACTGTTTCATCATACCCTCTTTCATGTTATGCATTTTTCACTCAAAAATTTATGAGACATACAATTTGACCCCTGGGCCCTCACCTCCAACGGTTGTACCTTGTAACCCTATTTTGAAGTCCGCCTAACCGCTTTCGATAATTAGACACTCCTTAATTTCTCTTTCTCGTCCCCGCAACCTTCGTACTTCTTTCTTAATATGCAATTAGTAACCTTTCATGCTAACAACTCACCATGCAGGAACCGTCAACATTGTCATTAATAAGTGAAATGCTCGAGGAGATCTCCTATTAATACACATTAAACCAAGATTTCATCTCAAACACGGTTCGTCGCGTTGGCCCGTTCAGGAAATCTCCAATCCTTAATTGCTCATTACCGTATCCGCCATGTTCGCACTTCAATGTATGAAATTACTAGTCTTTAATGCTAATAGCTGTTGAAACTGTTATTAATGAGCGAAAGTATTGAGGAGATCTCCCATTCACACGCATTGGACCAAGATTTGTACAAGGTCATATTATCCCTTCCAACTCTTCATTTCAAACATCATCTGGAGCAAACAAGCTTTCTTGTAAACTTATGGCAGCAATTCGACAACAGTTCTGTGGAGATACAGTGAATATCTTCGGACGTCAGGACCAGAACTTCCAGTGGTCCATGGCATACTCTTACTATTCATCCCACTCCGCCCAAAACGAAGTGATTTGGATCTTTGGAATCGCTCGTGCAGGATGCGTCCTTGAGTTTTTTGACTATAAGGAGGTGGTCTCTTGCTGCGTCGAAAAATATATTTCAAGCCAAAGAATTATTCCACTACACGACCATTCTCATGTTTCTTTGTCACCTCAGTTCTTCTGCAAGATGTTAAGATTTTCAGAGCCAACATTGACCTTTAGAGGACAAGACTGTAATCAGTTCCTAGAAAAACATGATAACGGGTTGGACCTCTTACCCGAGTTCCTTGAAGACCCAACAACAGTTCCTGAAGATATCACAAAGTTGTAGGTCAGTTCCTTTAGAAATCCATTCCGGGAAATTGCTTGGTTGTTTACAAGAATAACGGGACAGGAATCCACGACAAGCATTTCCCATATAATTATTTATATTTTGTACTTCACAGTCAATGAACAATTCATTTTCGATTGGGGGAAGTTGATTTCCATTGAAATCTATTCCCAATTTTCACGATTCAAAGAATCGAATAAATTTTATATGTCATCCTACTTGATTTTTGCAATAGTCTATTGTTGTCTGTTTCCAAAACTATCTCTGTCCAAGCAAATAAACTATGAATTCGACCCAGTAAAATTCTAGTAACAGGCCTTGTGGAGGCACAAGGCCTCCCATTGTTTTTATGAGGTTTTTAATGACTTTGTCTCAGTTTTCAAATATTTATTGTTAGGAAAGGATGCTCCCCGAATGTCTGGCCAGGCAACCAAGTTTTTGGACATAAAGGGGACTTTTGAACAAAAGGAAAATTACAGTGTACTAATGATCTTTGGCTCCAAGGAAAATCCTTCTTTCCTTCCATGCCACATCATAGAAAAGATGTTTGTTATAGAAATAAAAAGGCAATACAGCCATTGGTTGCATTTTTTCCATGACAAGAGAAAAATTTGGTTCATTCCTCTGCCCTGGAAAGTCGGGGACTTCGTGTGCAGAAACACCAACAATATTGACAAATTCATAGGCAATTTCAAGAACTTGAACCTAACATATGCTGAAAGGCTAAAAGGGTTCAACCCTAATGGGATTTTTTGAGAAAAATTACTATCAGTTGGGTTTACCAACTCTTTTATCCATAGATGCCTAACCGAAGATAGAGACAATGACGACAACACTCCTGCTTCTGACGATTGTGATGTAGATACATTGCAAAGCGTGACTAAATTGTACAGACAAAAGGGAAAATGATTCGATGAGAAGAGTGTCCAGTCCCCGAACAACATTCCCAAGAGCACGACATCACGAAGCATTGCTTCAATGACCCACCCCAGTAAGAAAGAAACCCAGAAATATTCAAACGGAGGAGGAGATAAGAACCCTCCTTGCGGAAAAATTGATAGTTCTCACAAGATTCCCTTGACGAAGAAGAGAAAAAACATTGTAGGGCAGGCGAAAGAACCCGAAACTGAAAGTGAGCACATGCAACTTGAAAATGAAATTGAGCACATGCACAAAATTGACCCATCCACAGACGCAATGCACCATAGTTCCACAATGGAAATATCTGAGACCAACATTTTTTACGAAGATGAATCCTTTGTATTCCAAAGTGTTGTTTTTGACAACCAATCTAAAAATTTAATCATTGAAAAGAGAGATATAACAAATAAGAAAGGAAAATATGATACAGAGATTAACTTTAAGAAAATGCGACCGTCCCAAATCTCCCAATTTCACCGTGCAACCGTTGATGCTATTGATGATTCCATTGGAGGAATTGAAGCGGAGAATGCCAGAATGAACGACTGAGTCAAGGAATTGGAGGAGGCTTTCATTGCTACCCCAATGTTTGTCAGTCCTTTAACAAAAACCGTGCCTGCTACCCCTACAACCAAGTTAAAAGGATCCTCCAGCCTCCTCGCATCATGTAGATCCCTTGTAGAGAAGTACATCAAGAAAATAATGTAGCTAATTATTGAAGCCTGGGAAACATCACAAAATATAGCTTCCTTTAGAAAGATGGAAAATGATTTGCACGAACATTTGCAGACGAATTTAAAAAATGAAGAATGTTTCTATGAATAGATGGTGACCCCTTTTTCCAACCATTCCATCAACAGCTCAGATCTGAAAAGAATACAAGAGGATCTGCCCTCCCCAAAGTGGATCAAACAATTAAAAGCATGCTAGCAAAAGAAAGTTAAGAACCCGCAACTGATTTTCGAATCATGTGAACAAGCCATATCATAAAAAGAAGAATTATTCATAAACCTGACCCAAATAGACTTAGCCAAAAGTACCAACAAGGTTCAAGACCCAAACTTAATCCTCAAATCCTTGTCCTTGACCAAACAAGACTTTGATGAACAAATTGATATTTTAAAGGGGTTGTCTTTAGAAAGTTTTTATGAAATCCTTGAATATGGTGAAGATGAGGTCGAGAAATGGCTAGTGGACTATTCAACACACAATGACAAAATTGAATATGCTCTGCATAGTATTTCTTTGGATCTAAGGAAATTAGAAAACAATCTTTTCAACATAGAATTCTGGGATGAAATCAACGTGGCCCCCATGAGAAGCTACATTGAAGAATGGTTCCAATGGAGAATGGACAAGCTCATCGACGAAGGGAAAAAAGCGGTTGGCACGATTTCAATGGTCGTCGACGACAAAAACAAAAATGCATCGGCTTCATAGTAATTCTATACTGATCACATCTTGTTTTCTTTATCAATCCAATTATTCTACCTCTTTAAATAGAAATCTCTAACCAAAGACTGATAACTTCCAATTTCTTCTTTTCAGATCTTCCTCTCTATCGTCGCACACTTCTTCTCTCTACAGTCCTATTTCTTGTACTTATTTCTTTTATGTTCTATGGGAGCCCCAATCCCAGTCTATATGACAAACACATTTAAATTTCCAGAAATATGTAACATACATTATTAATTTTTGATAAATTTCAAAGAAAACTAATTCGGGAATGCTAAAGTATTATGTTGGATGTCAGGAAATTGTGTTTATTATATTTGAATGTTTAATGTGTGTGAGTCATGGTCCTTTTTTCTAGGAACCTTTGTTGCAAGGCATTATTAATTTTTGATAAATTTCAAAGAAAACTAATTCGGAAATGCTAAACTTTTTTTCCCTTCAACTATGCTGGATGTTAGGAAATAATGCATATATATATATATATATATATATATGAGACCTATCTTCCTGTGTGAGTGTCATTGCATTTGATTGTACAATTTGTTACTTGTTTTCATCATAAATTGAGAGTTGAAACAAGAATATTGAAATATATCAATAGAATGAATGTTCATTATTGAGGAAAGATATGCCACAAATTCTATTAATACCAAATAGTGTTTCCATTTCTTCAAGCTTGAAAAATGGAACAGAATTCCTGATAAAAAAGAGAGTACTTTTTCTTATCATTATCCAACTTCTTGCTAACTAATTCTATAGGATTACCATCTTAACTCAAGACCACTTCAATCATTAAACCACTTGCATCAGAATCTACTCGAAATACCTTGATAAAATCCGGAAGTGCCAATACTAGTAGTTCAATTACTTTCTTCAAGGTCTCAAATGGCTTTGTTGCTACTATTATCCAATGAAAATCTCCCTTCTTCATACATTTAGTGAGTGGTGCACAAATCCCTCTAAAGTTTGTAATAATTCTCCAGTAAAAGATAACCAAACCATAGAAACTCCCTCAAACATATATCTAGACATTAGGCAATCCACAAGGGCTTTCACCTTTTCAGGATCTATCTTCAAATACTCTTTGGAAACTATAAAACCAAAGTAAACCAACTCTTCTTACAAGAAAATTAATTTTCTTCAAGTTAATTTGTTGCTTCTCCACTTCCTTCCTTTCTAACACTTACTTCACATGCTCAAAGTGCTCTTCCTTAGACCTGGTAAAAATCAAAATGTCTCAGGATTGATTCTCTTTTTCTTTTCCTTCTTATTTTTCCCAAAATGATCAAGGCATTTGATTTATATTTGCATGCAAATAACGTATGCTACCTCCTCTTCTTCAAGCTAAGTTACTACTTTATAATTTGCATAGGTATTCTATAGTCTAGTGTCAAATATAACATGAATTAAAATCTTGAATCTTTGAATGCTATGAAAATTTGAGCCACATTCTTCAACTTACTATATGAAAAAAATCCTATGAATTTGATCATTCATAGTCGGGAGATTAAAGAGATGGTAGTTGATTTTCCCTAACATGGTTGAACAAGAATGTTGGTATAACCCTTTTTGTTAATTCCACCAAATTATTGAACCATACATGCTCTTGTTTCTTGACACATTTTAAATTTTGATTCAATCCAAATTCGCTAAGAAGCATCTTAAGATGTTTTCATTCAATTTGGTGTTATAGAAGCAATTTCGGGTTTGTGTAATCCATGGCATCCTTTTGTGAAGGATTCAAGAATTTGGTTTCATTCTTCTATTTTATTCATTAATAGAAGTTGGGTGTCACTGCATTTCTATGTTTTCTGCTATAGTTTTGTTTGTATCTCATTCCATTCTCAATATAATCCATATTAGGGAAAATCATAATTGCAATCTAGAATTGAATAAGGATGCCATGATTTGATAGATGGGGTAACACTACAACTTCAAAAGGAGAAAGAAGTCAAGATTCAAGGTCACTGAAAGATACTTGAAGAAGTTGAACTCCATCTAGAGGATGTACATGTCAAATATGGTGGTATTATCTCCAAGGATAGAGTAATCAAAGACTAAGCAAAGAGGATAGAGGATGGCATTGTCTATGAAAAGACGACAGATGAAATGAGTGTGCAGAGTGAAGGAAAACCATCAAATGTGAAACCATATCGACACCCTCATTACCCAGAAAGATTTCAAGGAAGTCAAGAAGATTGATATCAACATTATTAAGGAATAATAAGATTATTAAGAAAGAATATGAAATACTCATCAATATTCATGGAACAAGGCATCCGAAAACCATTATTCAACGAGATATTATTAGAGACCAACAATTACAACAAATTGGAGAAGTCACAACAACAACGCATGGAATCAAAGGAAAGAAAAGTATGCAACAACTAGCTATCAAGGATTAAGACAAAAAAAAAGAGTTTGGATGAGTTGATCATCATTGATGGCAACAAAAAAACATGAATATAAAGAAACCCTATTATTTAGTTTCATCACATGTAGCACCTTTAATTGCAAATATTTGAGGACAAAGCTTTTAAACGAGGACACTATGGTATGACCCCAAACGAAATATATATGAGGTAAAATGTATATGATATGATCCCAAGGAAAACATATATGATATTAAGTATACATGTAATAAATACATATATATGTAATAGTGATTCACTTAATAATAAAAAAAACACATGTACAATGTGTGAATAAGTATCCAATTTACCTATAGTTTTTTTTAACTTCTTATCACAATTAAATATTTATAATATATATTTTTCTTATAAATGGAAAAAAATCATGTATACAATTAAAAAATACATAGCATGGTTCATGTACATTAATTGCAATTAATAGAACACGGTGCAAATCCCTACAAGAAGACAACTATACATAGTAAACTCCTAATTGTTAAATAACAAAATTTATTATAAAAATAAAAGGTTAAAAAATCACCATCATGATGATCATGGTAATAAATTAAATAACCCTTTAGAAACGAAATATGATTATTTTTGTTACACCAAATAATATAATAGCAACAGCCTTTAAATTTAAAAATAGAACAAAATAAATATTTTTATTCGTAAAATGTTCCATATTTGATATTGAAATCCTAGACGAAAAATCATACAATAATTATATCGTTTTTTAACATTATAAATATGTTGAAAACTTTATGTTTTTCAAATTCGTTTGTTGTAAATATGATAAATAGTAATGCATTTGCAGAAAAATAAATACATGACATTTGAACTTATGAATGATACTTTATTTAATTTATAA
>ML792224.1:216775-242190 GCA_009831015.1 Picea engelmannii | reverse complement strand
ATATATATATATATATATATATATATATATATATAAAAGGAAAGTCTAACTATATATTTTTATATAATTTCAGTTACATTTAATAAAGAAAAGTTTAATGAATTCATTTTGTGCCTTTTGTAAGGTTTGGGGTACTAAGCTTGGGCACGTGCACTTCCACCATAGATCAAAACGAAGGAAATTAGGTAGGAAGGATGCTCGGTGCATGCAAAGAAACCAAGTCTTCATATATGGGGAGAGTTGGGGTTCCTTAGGCGTGTAACGCGCCAAGCGACGACTTCACCCGAGATGCCTTGCGACACAAGTCAAACGATAGATAGTTTGATGAAGGGTTGAGGGAAAGACTTGGGTGCTCCACCAACGAAGGAAATTCGACTAAGGCATGGGGGGAACACTTAGGCGAGTTAGCTTGACTCATTTAAGGGGCACGTGCACCCAAGATGACGAGTCAGTTAGACAAATCGGGGTGTCGACCAAGAGTTTGGTGGGTCGGCTGGGCAAGTCACCTGAATGCACCCACATGGGGATTCGACCCAACCTTGCGAAGCGCTACGACTTGGTGAACCGACGGGTTGGATCACCCATGTGAATAAATACATGACGCTTGGCATGGATCAATGCATATAAAGGTACAAGGACACACGACCAAGGGAGGCAACTCGGAGGAGAGCAAGAAGAGCTCTGTGGTTCTGAGGCAGAATTAGACAAAGGAGGGCGAGGTCCCTCAAGGGACCAAGTCGCTCCACATAGGAGGACTTGTGCTTCCTTGAGGTGGATTCGGCGATCAGAGTTGGGAAACCTCCTTTTAGGCTGATTTTGGGGAAGTTTGGAAACACATGTCTATTGGAGGCATGTGTGAGGCATAACCGAAATCTGTGAAGTATGCGGAACGAAGAGACGACAAGTTTGCGGTCGAGGGCATGTCTGAGGTGCATCATAGGAGGTCGCAAAGACGATTGTGAGAGAGAGTCTTAGTGACGAATCTGTGTATAGTGTCTTGGTGAGGTGAGGTGAGTCATTCGAATCTTCCCAAGTTGTAAACCGAGCCGGTAATTCTCACATTGTAATTGTTTTGCAATAACAAAGACTTAGTTGGGTGTTAGGCATGGTTCATGTCACCCACACTATTTTTGTGTATGTCTTTCATTTGATCCACTATTTTTCTCTTGGATTCTAATGTTCATAAATGTATGCTTATATATGACTAAGTTTTAAACTGTTAACAAATGTGTAAGTATACAAGAATTTCCCTAGAGTAGGAGTGTGACTCACTAGTAGCCTAGAACAGAGTATGGGTATGTTCTAGGTGAAGAGGCATATTCTGGACAAAGTATCCTTAGTGTTTCCAAGTAGCCAAGCGAGAAACGTTGTGGTGCCAAATGCCCTCAAGAGGTGTATGATTATAAGGCACATTGTGGGGACATGGCAGGTGGTATTAGAGATTGAAGCATGCTCTACTATTGCAATGGTGACAATGGATAGGACGCAGTTGCGAAGTCGGTTCAGTGAGACTGTCCGTAGACTTGGTGAACGATTCGGTGGAGTGAACTTGTTCATCACAGGATTTGCATTAGACTTACAACAAAGGTTCAGTTGATGGTGCGATGGAAGGTTGGTCTAGGCGCACACCTTGTATAGACAAAGAGTAGAGTTTGTGGTGAGACGAATCACTTGGACATGGTGGGTGATCACATAACTCATCGTGGAGTTCATCACAGAAATTGTCACAGACTTGATCGCATAGGTAGACTTAATTGGTTTAATGTGTGACATAATTAAATGCCATACCTATTGTGCACACCTTGGAGAGCCCAGGCACAAAGTTCATTGGGTGAACTAAGCACTTGTGCAAGGAAAATGAATGCAGGATTGTTTCACGACTGGTCACAGATCTAAACCCAGAAGCGACCGCAGAAGAAAACACAGAGGGTGATCACAAAAGTGATCGTGAAGGGAGAAGTTCTAGGTTGTAGTAAGGTGAAACACTTGTGTGTGTTGGACGACTTGGGGCGACATAGAGTAGCTTCACAATAAATAGTTTGTTGGTCACATTTCCATCACGATGTCTTCATGTCATGCATCGTTGATAACAACAATTGAGTTGATCAGGGTTGTTGGTGGGTAGACTGCAACCTTCAGACGAGGTAACTTTTCATAGAGTTATAGTGGTCGATTAGAAAAAGTATGACTTGACAGTTGGGTAGTGGATACATGGTGCCTTAAATCCGAATCACTCAAGGTGCAGATATGGAAAGACATTGGATATGAGTTTGGTCAGCTACATGTGAAGTTTGGGACTTAGATGGATTCATGAAGTGGATAGATGATCTAGGAGGATCTAGAATGCTCAAAGAGATCCAGGAGGATCCAAAAATGCTCAAACCTTGACCTTCTAAAATTATTTTGAAAATGACTTCATTGTGTAGAGCTTAGCGATAGCTTTCCAATGGTGCAAAAATCGTCTCAAACAGAGTTTGTATGAAGAAGTTATGGTCGGTCAAAGTTTTGGTCAAACATGGAAAAAGTCAAAGCAAGGGTGCCATGTGGGAGGCCCATAGGCTGCCACATGGCCTGTCCATATAGGTCGTACAACCGTCAGGAAGATGTCATGTTGAATTCAACAGGATGATGTGATAGCATGAGAGGCTGCCACATGTCACTCATTTTTGGATTTTTTAGGCACACATGTGGACCAATAAAAATGTGCCATGTGTCATTTGTATGGATGACGTGGAATCCATACGATGATGTGGCAGGTGATAGGTATAGTAAACATCCGTACACTGGCGTGGCAATGACTAGGTAGTGACATGGAAAAGTGTTGACTGTGCAAACATGTGGACCAATCAGAAAGTGCCATGTGGAACTCTTTGATTGACTAGTAATGGCTAAGGGAGATTAGAATTAGTTGGGTTGGATGAGAATCAAACCCATGACCTATGGAGGAATATTCTAAGTATATTCCAACAACTTAACCACAAGCCTCCTACCAATACACCATAGTTGTTGCTTGTTATAACTAATAATAAATAATATATTTAAGTTAAAACAATTGCAACCGAGAATATAGGGGCCACGGTTAGGCTGCCCACTCCTATATAAACCTAGATTTAGACGAGGTATGAGACATAGAAATGCGTTCCAAGAAGCAGGTCTGCATAGAAATTCGTGCCAAGTTCATATTTGTCTTGTTTTTCATGCAAGAGGTGCTCATAGTTTTGGTTTTCCTTGTTTTATGTGCCATTGAGTTATTTGAGGGAAGTATAGAGTCTTTATACTCATTTTTCTCATAATTTCGAGAGGAATCTGATGGTGATGTTAGTTTTGTGCAAAATTGTTTTGTATGAAAGTATTAGTTCATACTTCTATGTATGAGACCCATGGTCTCATTATGCATGCAAAAAGGGATTTTTGGGTACTTGTTCAGAACATAGCCAAGTTTATGCTCATTTTTCTCAGAATTTCATGAGGAATTCATTAATGAACTCTATTTCTGGGACTGAGCATAAGAGTTCAACATTGACTTCAAATTTGGTATTGTAAGTCATCATTGTAAAAGAAGCATATTTGAGCATTAAAGAATGGTGTCACTTTTTGAAAAGGGACCCAGAGACATAGCCCAAGATGGGTGAACTCCTTAACAAATTGTTATTGTGCCATTTTTAATTTTTGTTGATCTTACTTTACTTCATTTCAAAATTTTATTTCTGCAAGTTATTCATCAATGTTATTGAAGTTTATGGATAAGTAAGACAATCACATGTTATTTGAAAATAGTCAAAGACAATCTTCAGTTCCGAATCTAGTCGGATGTTTATATATACTTAAGAAATAATTTAACATCTAAGGATTTTCGGATCAAGTTGGTATCAGAGCAGGTTGGTATCACTGGAAGGAAACTTTCATATCACTGGAAGGCAAGTTGGTATTAGAGTTGTTTTTTATGTTTATTTGCAAGTGAATTCTTACGAGGTCCAAATTTAAGCGAGGTGAACGAAAGCTTGCAAGTTATAATCTTGAAATTGGTTCAAGGAGATTCACTCAAAGAGGAGAGATGGCTTCACCAAGAAAGTTAGGTTATTATGACTCTGAAGATGATTTCTTCGAGGCATTTAATTTGATGAAGGCCATTGTGGAAGAAATGTATGAGGATTGAAAGAAATCCAAGGGAGAAAGTACATTGGTAAAAACTGAAGCAGTTAAAGAAGAGGGAGAAGGTGAAAAACGTATAGAGCCTCCTTCACCCTCATCCTCCTCCTCCTCCTCCTCCTCCTCCTCATCATCATCTTCTTCTTCCAATGAAAGTGAACATTCTTCTCATAAAAGGAAGAAACATTCTAAGAAGTCTTCTCATTCTCATGATTTTCCTTTGGTAAAGCTAGATGTAAAGTTTGTTTTGTCTACTTATGATGGAAATTTGAATGCAGATAAGTTGGATAATTGGGTCAAACAAATTGAAGTATATTGCAGGGTACAAAAAATCATACAGGACACTTCAAAGATACAGTTGGCTACTCTTCGCCTGAGCAGAACAAATTTGATATGGTGGGAGAGTCGGACACAAGCTGATCTTATTCAACATGGTAAAATCATTTCTTCCTGGATTGAATTTACAACTCCATTAAGAATTTTTTTTTATCCATTAGCTTATATGAAAACATCAATGATTGCTTGGCAACATCTAAGACAAGGAAAAGGGAAAAATGTTCAAGCTTATAGACAGGAATTTAAGAGGAAGGAATTATCTTTGGGAATTCCATTACATACTCCTGAGACTCTTCTAAAGTATATTGGTGGTATGTGCTCATATATTCGCCATACTATATTTATGTTTAATCCTACTAATATTGACAAAGTACCAGTACAAGCTACTCATCTTGAAGCTAGCAAAGGAACACATTTTGTTGATGATGTGTCATAAGAGACACATGAATTCATGGAGTAGTCAAAGGGAAAAGGGAAGACTAAGAAGACAAATACAGTGAAGAAGGATGGAAATAAGAAGCCTATATTTTCTCACTGTGAGAAGAAATGACATGATGAGAAACATTGTTGGAAGTTACATCCAAAATTGAAGACAAAGTGGGCTCAGACTAGGAAGGGTAAAAAGAAGACCACGACCATAGTTCGAGATCTTGGATCAGATTCTGAGGATGAAACTAAGGTTACAACTATGGGTATCAAAGGTAAATATTCCGTTGCAAGTTTCAATTCACATATTTCTTCTGTAAAGGCTAATGTAATCCCTGATGGAAGGAAAATAAAATAATTGTTTCATTTACAAGTTATCTCAAAGCACACTAAGATCGATACACTTTTTGATAATGGATCACAAGTAAATCTTATTTCAGAGCAAGTTGTTCAGAATTTGGGATTGGAAACTAGGCCTCATTCAAGACCGTATCCTTTGGAATGCATTTGTGATAATGCTTAGGTACAGGTAACTAAGCAATGCAAGTTACGGTTTGAGATCACATCCAATTTCATTGATGAGGTAGAGTTAGATGTGGTTCCACTTGACATTTGTGAGATGGTTTTAGGAAGTCCATACTTGTATGACAGGAAGGCCATTTTCTACAGAGAATAGAATAAGTATAATATTTTCAAGGATGGGATTGAGTTCATTGTGAGAGCTCATCAGATGAAGATGAATTTGACTGCTATCACTACAGTGCACATCCTAGTTAATGGTAGTATCTAGGATACAAGTTTACATCGTACTATTGAAATTAAAACAAGTTCTTTGGTTGATATTGTTCTTGTTAATTAAGAAGGGAAAATATGTTGATGGTTCATTTTCTTTTGCATCTATATATTCAGTTTTTTTGTTCATTTTGTTACTAGTTAGTGGAGTATGGTTAATAGCTACAACAATGAACAAAAGAGTTTGTGAATTTAAGGGAATGGTTAACTTGGTCAGCAATGTTGTTTCAGTCTTCATTATGGTTTTGATGAGTCAAGTGTTTGTTAACCAAGCAGGATGGGTGGATGATAGTGGACAAATGAGGAAGAAGTATCCTCAATTCATTTATAATAATCAATACTTTTGGAGTTCCAAAAGTTCTTCGGTGGGAAGGTGTGATCCAAGAGGATCCATAATGCTCAAAGAGATCCAGGAGGATCCAAAAATGATAAAACATTGACCTTCTAAAATGATTTCATTGCATAGATCTTGATGATAAGTTTCCAATGGCACAAAAATCACCTCAAACAGAGTTCGTATGAAGAAGTTATGGCGGGTCAAAATTTTGGTCAAACAGGGAAAAAGTGAAAGTAGGGGTGCTACATGGCAAGCCCACAATTTTCCACTTGGCCTATCCATACAGGTCATAAAATTGATAGGATGACATCATGATAATGTCAGCAGGATGACATGACATCACGAGAGGTTTCCACATGTCACTCATTTTTATCATTTTCAGGAACACATGTGGACCAATAAAAATGTGCCACATGTCATATATACGGATGACGTGGCATCCATATGCTGACATGGAAATGATTGGGAAATGACATGGCAGAGTGATGACTATGCAAACAGGTGGACCAATCAGAGTGTGCCACATGGCACTCTCTGATTAGTTAGTAATGGCTAAGGGAGAATAAAATTAGTTGGGTTGGATGAGAATCAAACCCATGACCTATGGAGGAATATTCTAAGTATATTCCAATGACTTAACCATAAGCCTCCTACCAATACGCCATAGTTGTTGCTTGTTACAACTAACAATAAATAACATATTTAAGTTAAAACAAATGCAACCGAGAATATAGGGGCCACGGTTAGGCTTCCCATGCCTATATAAACCTAGCTCTAGACAAGGTGTGTGACACAAAAATGTGTGTCAAGAAGAATGTCTACATAGAAATTTGTGCCAAGTTCAAATGTGTCTCGTTTTACGTGCAATATGTGCTCATAGTTTTAGTTTGCCTCATTTTGCATGCCATTGAGTTCTTTGAGGGAATTATAGAGTGTTTATACTCATTTTTCTCAGAACTTCGAGAGAAATTTGATGGTGATGTTAGTTTTGTGCAAAAGTGTTGTGTATGAAATTCTTAGTTCAGATTGCTATATATGAGACCCATAGTCTTGTTATATGTACAAAACGGGATTTTTGGGTACATGTTCAGAACATAGTCAATTTTATACTCATTTTTCTCAGAATTTCGTGAGGAATTTAGTATTGACCTATGTTTATGGGATTGAGCAACATAATTGAAGAGTGACTTCAAATTTGGTATTGTAAGTCGTCATTGTAAAATAAGCATATTTGAACATTAAAGAGTGGTCTCACTATTTGAAAAGGGACCCAAAGACGTAGCCCAAGATGGGTGAACTTTGTTAACAAATTGTTATTGTGTCATTTGAATTGTTGTTGACCTTACTTTACTTCATTTCAACATTTAATTTCTGCAAGTTATTCATCAGTGTTATTGATCTAGATTATTTTGAGCACAAAATGAGAGCAAATATATTGTTGGAGAAATTACTATTTTTGACAGACTAGTTCAATGGGAGTTAACTAACTAGTTCTATTTTAGAATTTCTATTTTTACCATCACTATTATGGATGCATGAATTCCTAAGGAAAACTAACTACTTGATTTATTTTCTTATTTATGGAATGTTCTTCTCTATATATGAGTGTATTCCACTCATTCATTGTATCATATTGATCATCATCTATGTATCAATCGTCATTCATTGATTAGCTCATTGGAGTAGTGTGAATATATTTTCTCATTCTTCCATATTGAATCTCTCGTCCTTTCTTGATAAGCTTTGTTTTTATTTTCTTTAGCTAGATCTCCTGTGCATGTTTATAAGAAAAATTGACATGGTATCAGAGCTATGTTGCTTGGAGCAAGCCAAAGAAGAGGAAAATTGGAGTTTTGACGATCAAAATCCATGTAAAAGAGAGTGTTGCAGCCTTTCTTTGTCAAAAAGTGAGACAAGATTAAGTTATTGCACCTTCTCCCTGTCAAAAGGTGCGATAGTGGCATGCACACTTAATAAATTGACAATTTCTAGACATTGTCGCACCCATTTTTTACCGTTTTGGAAGTTGTCGCACCCTAGACAAACATAGCGCGTGAAAAGTCTTGTTGTCACACTATATCCTATAGCTAGGGGGTGACAATGTCGCTCTGTGTATAAAGGATAGGTGCGACAACCTCTTAAAAGGCCTTTTTGTTCACAGTGATTTCTCCCAAAATGTTAAGTTTTTAAGGAAATGACTCACATGAGAAGTAAATTGACTCTTTATACAAGTGGGTCTTCAACCCTTTGGCGAGATTCATCATTGTTTTCTCAGAAAGGAAGCCAAAATATTTCCTCCTAAAAATGATACAAATTTTCCACTTAAAGTGCCCTTTCTACAATGATTTCTCATTTTTTCACTTGTAGATTGAGAGTAAATTTTTAGAGGTTCTTAGAAACAATGGGAGAGATCGATACGACACCGATTATACAGTCAAACTTGGTGGTAATACTCACACCATAAAATTATTTTGATTGGAAGCCCAAGACAGAATTCCAACTCCGAAGGAAATGACTGTACAAGTTGATGATGGGGATAGAAACAAAACCTAAAACAACAATTGAGAAGATGAGATCGGTGAACCAAAAGGATGAAGCCACATGAATTATTCTTAAATTGATTTCAACTAATATATGGTTTCATGTTGCCGCATGAAAGACTCCAAAGGATATCTGGACCACCTTGGAAAGTTTGTTAGGAAAGCATGATCAGATGAGAGGTCATATACTTGAGGTAGAGTTGAATACTTTGGATCCTAAAAGTTTTGATAATATAAAATATTTCTTGAATACGTTTAAATCTTTGATATTGAACTTAGAATCTTGTGGTATTGATAAGTATAAACAAGTGGACCAAATTATTCTAACAATCTTGGCCAAGCTAGGAACAAAATATGTTGTCTATGTTTCCACTTTCCATTCAGGAAAGTATCTCATGGGAACAAATTGGAAGATGCCTACCATGGATAAATTCATTGATTCTCTCACACATGAGCAGGAAAACTCATTCATATGGGCCTAATAAAGGATCCCAAATCACATGCACTCACCATGCATGATGGAAAGGGATCATCCAAACAAAACATAAAGGAGAGACAAAATGAGAAGGAGGGATATTCTAAACTCTTTAATGATTCTTCAGGTTCCAAAGACTCTTCATATTCCAAGAAGAAGAAGAAGGGAAAGCAATGCACTTACTGCAATAAACCAAATCATAAAGAATCCACATGCATGAAGAAACAAATCTATCTCATGGAACAGGTACTCCAATAGAACAACCTGGGAAACTTCATTCCAGAAGGAGTCAAGAAGAAGAAGGAAGACGATCATGCTCCTAAGAAAGGTAATCATCATGCTCTTGTTGCAATTAATTCCTCATTTGATTCATGGATTATATATTCTGGCATGTCACATCATATGGTAGTGAAAAAGAAAGTTTTTACTTCCTCGCGTCCATGATCACAACCCCCTATTCTCATTGGGGATGATACTCTAGTGGTAGTAGCAAGAGAGGGAAGAGTGGAACTCCATAATGGCAGTTTTGAGAATGTTTTACTTGTTCCAAATCTTTCTATGAATCTTATCTCAGTTTATCAAATCACTCAGAAAGGTAAAATGGTTGAATTTACATCAGATTCAATTTCAATAATTGACATGCGTGACAATTCCATCATTGCAATTGGTGAGGTGGATCAAAAGTCAAGGTTGTATAAATTCACTAAGTTTTCTGACAATGAATCCTCTTTTCTACTTACACATAAGGAGACTACTTTGGATGCACCTCCAGTGAAACATACATATACTCTTTTGCATCCATCGGTTTTAGACATCAGAGATGATTCCATACACTCAGATTCTATACATGGAAATAAGAAGGTAGTACAACCAAATAAGAATCCAGTGCCAAAGCTTCAGCAGATGCCCAAGAGGGCACAATTCACACTTTAGGAAGTAGGTCTTATTGTAGGGGATCCATTGGATTATAGAAGGAATCAATCTCATCATGAGGATCCTTCTCATGTATTTCAACTTCTAAACCAATGATTCCCATGCATTACTATATGGTTCAATATTTTGATCCACAGAACTACAGTGAGGTTGTCAGAAATTCATTATGGAAAGAAGCCATGTAGAAGGAGTATGAATCACTCCTAAAGAATCAGAATTGGGATCTGGTTCCACTTCCACCAGAAAGGAATATTTTCAAGTGCATATGGGTCCACAAGATCAAGAGGTACAAGTCTAGACAGGTTTCCAAAGGACTTCATCATATCCATAAATATTTCTTCATCAGATCGTCTTAGACTGAAGAACACAGTTTCCTGGAAACTTCCTTTTCTTCTTTTGATGCATTGTTTTTTGATGGGGGGTTCCATTCCCATGTGGTTTTCCCTCTTTCCTCATTTTTATTCATTGTTCATTAGTTCCATTGTACATGAGTACCTAATATGACCTAGTAGTCTGGACTGATTTTTTACTCCATAGTGATGTTCAGGGGGAGGGGGGGGGGTGTTGGAGAAATTACTATTTTTGACACATTAGTTCAATGGGAGTTAACTGACTAGTTCTTTTTTTACCATCACTATTATGTATGCATGCATTCCTAAGGAAAACTAACTGCTTGATTGCTTTTCTTAATTATGGAATGTTCTGCCCTATATATGCGTGTATTCCACTCATTCATTGTATCATATTGATCATCATCTATGTATCAATCGTCATTCATTTATTAACTCATTGGAGTAGTGTGAATATATTTTCTCATTCTTCCATATTGAATCTCTCGTCCTTTCTTGATAAGCTTTGTTTGTATTTTCTTTAGCTAGATCTCCTGTGCAGGTTTCTATGAAACATTAACAGATATAACGAAGAAATATATAGAGATATTGCAAGAGAGATAATAATATTACATAGATCTATCATATATATAACAAGAGGCATAGATATACAGTAATACACAATTTCTATTAATGAGAGAAATGTACTGAATTGTAAAAATACTGAGTGAATGAACTCGCTAGAATGGTGGCATCTTATCTATAAGAAGAGATGTGATAGTTGCACTCATTCACAATAACATGATGATGTTTACAATGAGGCTTGAAAGGCCTTTTTAACATAAAGAAAATCCAAAACCCTAATACTGAAAGATGAAAATCCAAAAGGTTTGTGGGCCCCAGTGGGGGTAGTTGATACGTCAACTTCCCGAGGGCGTAAATTTTGCATACGATCTCTGTTTTCCCTCCCAAAAGTCCAAAAAGACGTCATTTAGGTCCTAAAAACAACCCCAAAATTTTGGGACTCAAAATACTATAAAAAAATGACAAACTGGAAAATTGTTCTTTGAGCCAGTGGAATAGGTGGGTGGCCATCGATATCCATCTAGATAAATCCCCCCTCCTTATGAAGCAATGGTCTCCATTGCGTTGAGTTTCCATGGGATATTGGGGAAACGTTTTTTGAATCTGAACCTTGGTGAGTTGCTTGCCTTGCTGAAGAAGTTGCGTTGCTTGGCTTGTGGAAGGTGTTATGAACCTGATGTTTGAGGGGTTGGACCTTTTTAACTAGTATGACTGTTTGAGATGACAGTGTGAAGAAGGAATATTTTTTCTTTTCTTCAATCTTGTAGACCTGCTTCTACTAGATAGAAGGGGCTTGGACCGAGGTCGTAGTGGTCACAATGTCCTTTTGTTCACCTTCTGCCCAAATAGAGAAGAAGCTAATTTTTTTTGTATGAGAGACGAATTTTCCAGACTATTTTTTCAAAACAATAGTTGGAACTACCTCTGGAATCCTGTAGATACGATCCCCCAGAGTAACATTGACACTACGAGGTCGAGACTCATAAATAGCATGGCACTTCCACATATATGGCTAGCCCAAAAGAACATCAAATACATCCATAGGGACAACATTACACAATACCTCATCCTTGAAGGGGTTGATGCCATAGGACAAGCGACACTGTTGGCTAACACGAAGATCTTGTCCCTAACGAAGCCACCCGATGTTTTATGACTACAAGTGTGGTTTTGTTGGTAATTCCAACTATTTGATGACCTTTGCTGAGATGAGGTTCTTTTGGATTTAGCTATCAACAATGAAATGTAATTGGATCCCATTCACTCACATTTGTGAATGGAAGAGGTGCCCCCCTCTTCAGGATCCTCTAGTGTTTTTGGTTGGATCGTTTTGGTTGCGATGGTGGTAGTGGGGTATGCATCAATGATATGCCTCCTTCCATTATTTTCTAAATCAGGGTTCAACTCTTTTTCTTTGATCTCGACCACCAATGACAGTTTTTAGCAACATTCATTGGTGTTGTGCCAGGGGATTTTGTGGAAATTGCACCACTTTCCAGTTTCATTCTTCATCTTTCCCTTACCCTTATTTTCCTATGGCTTGGAATGGTTTTCAGGAGGCTGTTTATTAGGGCCATATTTATCATACTTTGGTTGTTGCCTATTTGTAGACTTGAAATCCCGTTTGTTCTGGTGCTTAAATTTGTACTCGATTTTAACAGAATATTGATAAGCATCTCCCAACGATGAGATATAAAAAAAATCCATTTCGGTTTGGATGTAGCTGTGTAGAGCCCCATAGTATTTCAGAACCAAAATTCGCTTAGAATATTTGATCCCCAACTTGGTGCACAAGGTATAGAAGGTATGGTGAACTTCGACACTTCTTGGCCCCTCTCTTGACACAGTGTGGTCCATCTCATGTACTAGTCTTTATAGTTTCCAAAAAGGTAATATTGTTCCTTGACGACATCTACGAAATATTACCAAGTGGCTTCGACATCGAACATTCTAGACTCCTCTATGGAAATTTGGTCACATTAAGTTTCCCACCAATGTTTGGCATGGGGGGGATCCTTAAGGAGTGAGAAGGTGATCTTTTCCCTGTTGAAAAATTTTTGCACAGAGAATGAACTTCTAGCATATTTAACCATTTTTCTAGAGAATCCGCATCTATCTGACCTTCAAATATGATGATATCGAAATTAACTTGTACCTTGAAAGGATCGGTGCCTCCAAAGTGGTTTCTTGCGTATCTATTGTTATCCACATGCGTCGAAGGATTTGGGAAAAATTCTCCATCATTTCGTCCCTATGTCGCGTGAGAGCTTGCTCGAGCAACATATTAATAGAATCTTTTACTCTGTCATTTCTCTTTTCTTCCACCATGGAGGGTTTCTTGGGTGTGCAAGAGAGTTAGTCCTCAAGAGAGACAATCTCGAGACCCAACATTCTAGATTATTTTGAGCACAAAATGAGAGAAGAGATATAACAAAGAAATATATAGAGATATTTCAAGACAACCAATAATATAATAGAGATATATCATATATATAACAAGAGGAATGGATATACAATAATACAAAATTTCTATTAATGAGCGAAATGTACAGAACTATAAAAATACAGAGTGAATGAACTTGCTAGAATGGTGGCAACTTATCTCTGAGAAGAGATGTGACGGTTATGCTCATTTGAAAGAAGATGATGATGTTTACAATGAGGCTCCAAAGGCCCTTTTAACATAAATAAAATAAAAAATCTTAACCCTGGAAGATGAAAATCCAAAAGGTTTACGGGCCTCGATGGGGGTAGTTGATACATCAACTTCCCAAGGGCGTAACTTTTACACACGATCTTCGTTTGGGGCATTTGATACCTCGTCAAAAAGGTATATTTGAGAAGTATAAATTCCTCCAAGGGTTAGGATATGTTTTTGAGAACCCTCGGCCCCCAAAAAGTCCAAAGAAACGTTGTTTAAGGCCTCAAAATGGCCCTAGAAGTTTGGGACTCGAAAAATTGTAAAAAATTGCCAAAATGGAAAATTTTTCTTTGATCTAGTGGAATAGGTGGGTGGCCACCGATATCCATCTAGATAAGTTATTGAATTTTATGGATAAGTAAGACAATCACATGTTATTTGAAAATAGTAAAAAACAATCTTCATTTCCGAATCTGGTAGGATGCTTATATATAGTTAAGAAATAATTTGACTTCTAAGGATTTTCTAATCAACGGATGGACTCATCCTTGTTTTGCAGTGAAGGTCTTGCAGGTTTGTGGAGTTGTAGATGATGATTGAGGGGAGTTCATGCAGAGAGTCAGTTTCTTGGGAAAGTGAAGGCCTAATACAAGAAACTTAAAACATGGTTTCAACGAAGGACGTTATTGGAAAGGTATGGTTGGTTTCAAGTTCTTGCATTTCCTAAGTGTTGTAGTGAGTTCTTTGAAGGAAAGTTGGATGACTTGGTGGTTCAAGTCCAATCCATTTCCACAATGAGAACCGACAAAATTGAGGGTGACTCAAGTGTTGAAGATTCAAAGATGTCTTGTAGTAGAGTTGGGACACCTTGGTTGGGCGAATGTGTGGAGATATTGAGGCAACCTGCTTGGACAAGTCCTGTGGTGGACTTAGGAAGATTTGTATGTAGCCGAGGAGGTGGCTTGAGGAAGCTACCTAACTCTTTGATGAGGTGTGTTGGATAGGTCATTTTGATGAAGTATGTATGTGCCGAGTTTGAGAGGATGGGTGAGGCACCTTAGCCACATTTTTTGAGTCGTTTGTTGACTTGATTGTTGTAATGAAAATTCTAGAGTTTACACGTTTGCAGAAGGTGCAACATAGTTCCATTCTAAGAGATGGACGTAGTCAATAGAGAAGTCGACCAAGAATTCTTGATAATCAACCTGAATTGGAAGACCTCATAACAAGTGACTTTAGTAGTGTTCTCTAGCCTTTGGTATGGGACATTAGATGAGGTAGAGCGCACCTTGGTGACTTGTGGATGATTGTGCGATGACTCAGAGATCCATACTTGATTGTTGGTTGAGGTTGGCAGAAGTATTAGTGCGAACATGCCTAAGGCATGTAATTTCTTTGAGGTGACTCTTTCTAATTTATGTTCTTTGAACGGTTCATTAGGATGTTTGAGGAGTGAAGGCATGTGGGCCACACTCATCACATATATTGAGCTGCAGAGAGGTGACTTGACGAAAGGAGGTGAATTGAGGACTTGCCTTCATTTGGAAGATTGCGCGGACATGAAGATTATAGCATGAAGAGATTACTTGAGCATGGACGTGTATATTTTAACCTTGTACAATTAGTTACTGCAGAAAAATTCTTAATAAAAACAAAAAATATTCAATGGAACACACACACACACACACACACACACACATACACACATATTACATAGATATTTTACCCTGGAAACCCAAATCAGGAAAACTAGAAAACGATTTAGAGCCACACCTCTTCTATTCATCATACACTACCACAATACAATTCCCTCATACAAAAAGAGAGTTGTTTTCTTGGGGAAAAACCCTAACATAACTTCTACCATCAAATATGTGACCTTATAAAGAATGGTCCAGATTGACTACGAAATTACAATATTTTACAAGGCAATTTTACCAAAATTTTCTTTAGGGGCCCGCTGGCTCCCATTCCTCCTAGACAAAGGGGTATAGTCCTCCCCAGACCCCCTTAACTTGGGAACCAACCCCCAAAACCCCCAAAAAATAGGGGTAGGCATACTCACATATGAATCAAGAAGATAATTAGGCTCCACAACCGACACCCATGTGACGCCACAACCAACACTAGGTATAGTCATGAAAATAATACAACACATACCCAACAAGATGTTCCTCTTGCATTGGAAAACATGGTTGAGGGTGAAGCCCAACCATTCCAAGGCATAAAGAGGTAGACGTAGCAGCATGGCTAGGTGATGAATTTGTGGGGAAAAGGTAGTCTGAATGTGCAATTCTTGGTGCAAATATTGGCTAATTGTGCCATGAGGTGGACAATGGGGTCAAGTTATTGCGAATGACTTTGATTGGGGTGACTTCATAGTGAAAAAAGGTGAGGGGAAACCTTTCCTTGGATTGATATTTTTGTGTGGATGGATCAAATTGTGGAAGGAAGTCAAAGAACAAACACACCAGTAGGTTCAAAGTGCAACACTTAGACATTGTGGATAATCTATGTGACGAAGATCAGACGATGGAAACAGTAATGAGGCAAGGATGGAAACTTTCCTTAGTCTTTGGAGTTGAATTGAGTGACAGAGATGAGAACAAAAAATATTAAGTTCAAGCATGGAGATGCACATCTCAAGAACTGGATGTGACAATTGGACTAGCTAGCCAACCAATGCAAGACTTGAGGCTAGCATTGTGTAGAGACATGAAAGAGTTGGTTGAAGTATGGGTGAAATGGAAAGTTCACAAAGTTAAACACTTAGACATTTTTAAATTTTTGGTTGATGTTGCAGCAAAAATAGAGGTGGAAACAACATCAAAATGGAGAGTGATTGTCACAACGGGGTAGTGGAAGATTATACATTGCAAACATAGTTGGGGAGGAGATGTATTTCCATTGTAGAAGATAGTTTCGTTGCAAAAAAATTTGGGAAGCAGGAAATGTGGATGGTTTCACAAGTTGGAGATGATTGCAATGCGAGTTGGAAACATTTGGATTCCACTTCGCAGTAAAACTTGAGGTTTCCACTTTGGTAGAATTTGGGGTTTTGAGTTGGCATGAAACTTGGGGTTTCTAGGAGACTTAGTTGTGATGGGGGCATGAATTTGGGAATATATTTGGAGATCACAGATTTCATGGATGTTTTTTAGGATGAAAAAAAATTGAGGTGGGGGAGGATGTAAGTCCTGGGGCTCCAAGCCCGGGCATGTGAATTTCCACCATAGACTGAAATGAAGGAAATCATGCAGGCATGATGCACAATGGATGTGAAGAAACAAAGTCTTCATATATGGAGAGAGTTGGATTTCCTTGGACATGCGACACACCAAGGGGAGAATCCACTTGAGATGTCTTGCGACACAAGTCAAATGAAGGACAATTTGATGAAAGGTTAAGGAAAATACTTGGGCGCTCCACCGATGAAGAAAAATTGACTAAGGCATGGGGGGCACACTTAGGTGAGTCAACTTGACTCACCTTAGTGTAACGAACACCCAAGATGATGAGTCGGTTAGATGGATGGGGGCATCAACCGAGAGTTCATTGGGTCAGATAGACGATGGAACATAATGTTCAATGGGTCTATTGGGAAAGCCGCTCGAATGAACCCACATGAGGAGTCAACCCAACCTTGTGAAGGGACATGGCTTGGTGAATTGATGGGTTAGGTCACCCATGGGCATACAGATGTGATGCTTGGCATGGGTCAACGCCTATAAAGGTACAAGGGAACAAAACTAAGGGAGACATATTGGAGGAGAGAAAGAAGAGATTTATGGTTCTAAGGCATGCTTAGATGAAGAGGGGTGAGCTCCCTCAAGGGGAAAAGTGGCTCCACATGGGAGGAATTGTGTTGTCTTGAGGTGGATTCAGTGGACAGAGTTGGGCAACCTCCTTTTGGGGAAGTATGGAAACACAAGTCTATTAGAGGCATGTGTGAGACATGTTACCCCTTGATTCCTGGGCGTAATTGTTGACCAAAAATTGGTCACCCCTATTTTCCTGCTCATGGAATAATAAAAAAATTAATATCAGAAAAAGAAAATTTTTGAACAATAACAAGTTCATTACGTAGTCCTCAATCTCAGATTGTTTATGCATTTTTTGGATTCAAAATACGAGTTCGTATGCTCAAGTTATCCAAGTTTGTGTTTAATTGGAAAAAACGTTTCTTCCATGTGGAACCACGAGGAATTTTTCGGAAACACATTCAAATATTGGAACCATGAGTAATTTTTCAAAAACACATTCAAATCTTGGAACCATGGCATGTTTGAGTTCTCAGAACCATGTTCATCTCTTGGTACATATCACTCCACACTTAAAAGTTTCTTGAATTTCTTGGGTTTATAACCCATGGTTTTCTTGAGTCTTCGCAAGCCCAATACCCATTTTATTCCTTCTTATTATAGCATGGAGGGTTGACTTACAACACCCGCCATGCTCCACTCTTCTCTCATCTCTTTTCCCATACTCACTCTTATTCCAACACTTAAAAATTATTTTTCCCTCCTCTCCCATCTCCTTATACCTCCATACTACCTCTTCCATACTTAGTCTCATTTTCAAAATTCTTTATACTTCATACTCTTCTCTTGTTTCCCATACTTAGTTTATTTTTAATCTTCATTTCTCCTTAATATCTGCACTAATATACACTCTCCTAATCCCACACTTAGAATCTTTTTTTTTCTTAAACCCTCACTACCTTCCCTTCCCCTCATTTCATACTTAACTTTATTTTTGTTTGACAGGTAGGAGGACGTACACTCTTGCAGACCCTCCAACCCGCCACATCTTTCCCCTTCTCTCCTTAATTCCCCATTTACTTATTTCCCCACTTGGTTATTTTATCCCAAGTTCATTACATTACACCATTAACCAATGAGAACACTCTAATTATTAACCAATGAAATTATGACACATGAAATATTATTATTAGAGACACATGGCATATTCTTACCCCTCACCCCTCCAACCCGTCACACCTTTCCCCTTCTCTCCTTACTTCTCCATTTACTTATTTCCCCACTTGGTTATTTTATCCCAAGTTTATTACATTACACCCTTAACCAATGAGAACGTTCTAATTATTAACCAATGAAATTATGACACATGGCATATTATTATTAGAGACACATGACATATTCTTATTGGTTACATGTGGCATATTTTTGAACTATCACGTGATGGCATGAGAACACTCTAATTATTAACCAATGAAATTATGACACATGGCATATTCTTATTGGTTACATGTGGCAACATGTGGATTTCCGACTCATGTTGACTGGGCATGCCACTGAGCATTGAATGGGCATGGGTGGAGGATGACTTTGGTTACTTTGTCCCAAGTTCATTACATTACACCCTTAACCAATGAGAACACTCTAATTATTAACCAATGAAATTATGACACATGGCATATTATTATTAGAGACACATGACATATTCTTATTGGTTGCATGTGGAATATTTTTGACCTATCACGTGATGAGATGTGGCAACACGTGGATTTATGACTCATGTTGACCGGGAATGCCACTAGGCATTGAGTGGGCATGGGTGGAGAATGACTTTGGTCAAAATATTAATTAATTAATCATTTTCCTAAGGGGTCAACCTATAATTCTCCATAGTTTTGTTTTAATTCTTACAAGTGTATATTACATTATTTACTATATACACTAAAGAATTCCAAAATATCATGCATGTGGGATAAAAATTATGAGGAAAAGTCGAAAGTTTAACAAAGGAGGGCGAAATTCAATTCAAGGGCCCATAATGCCCCATCAAATTCAATGAATGACTGCTAAGTCTTAATCTTCTAATGACCATATCTTGAGATCCAATAGTCAGAATTGTGAAACATTTACCTCATTGGAAAGGTATTTAAATGAGGAAGATGATGGAACATGCATTGAGAGCTGAAATGTTCCATAAATTTCTCAAAAAAGAAAATAACAATCAACAAATGTTTTATGCCTTGCTGATAAATCTGCTTGATACATCGACTTCATGAGGTCATATCTTGAGATCTAGGAAACAAAATCACATCCAGGAGGACTCGTTGGAAATATAATACGATGAAGTTCAAATACAAAATGGTTTCCATGTATGAAAATTTGGATATCATATCCATAAAATCAAAACACAGTCCCCCTTTTAAAAAGGCAATTAATTAAAATTTTCAAAATAAAATTTTATTAAAAAACTTTTATTAAAGACGATAAAAACCCATTTCATGATACAAAAATAAATGATGAAAAAACATTAATGATAATTAATTGAATCATTGATTAAATTGATCTCTTCAAGAAAATAAAAACCCTAACTACTCAAGTAGTTAGAAGATCCGATTCTTAAAAGGCAAGAAAGGGTTTGATCAAAGTTGATATTTTTCAGAAGGGAAGGGGCAGAAGATTAGAAGAACAAGGTATATACATCAATATGCAGTGAGGATTATGATAAAAAAAAAGATATCTCCATATTCTCCAGTCTTTTTCTTCTTCTACACTGATTTCTCATGGCTTTATGTTTGTATTTCTTATACAAACATGGGGTTGATTTTCCAGTGTTCTTTCTTGTATTCTTCAAAGAAATTTTCTTATATGATCATCGAGCATTTACAACCATGAATGTGATTGTTGGATATTTTTATATTTTTTAATATATTTCATGAATACAAATCCACAAATAATTACTTCAGAGCATGACTTCAATGATGTTTCAGATCTTGGGATTTCTGAGTGTGAGATGTTCGAAGTATTCTTATCAAATTCGCTTCTGTTTTGACTACAATACTCTTTTAAATTTTTTTGAATGATTGAAACCATTTCCTCCCATTTCTCAAGAGACGATATGGATGTATTATTTGTATCTAATTAAGAAAGTTGTATATATGATGTTGAGCATAAATATATTTTGATGTTGAAGTCTACCTTCAATCTTTTTCTTGTTAAAAGACTTTTTGTTCCATTTAAATATTATATCAGGTTATTGAAGAATAATTTCATACATGAATCCAATAAATAATGATATGGAGTTTGGTTCCTAATAATTCTTCCTAATCCAAGATATTAAAGATATATCTTTTAGCCAAAGAGGAGTACCACATCTATAAAAACACATGGGGATTAATATCCTCATGAGGTTACTGTTTCGGTCTTAACAGATCCAAAAATCAACAATAACTAAGGAGATGATGTCTCAAGGCCCAAAGGTAGCAGACATGGAGTGCCAAGAGTCATATTGACCAGTAGAGCCCACATTAAGCAGATAGGGCCCCTCCTTTCATGTCACATCACCACTAATTTCCATCAACAAAGAAACATCCACTGCATCAGTTTGTCCCTCAGAAGACAACCGGTCTTTATTCATGAGGTAACAAGTCCAGTCTCATGGTAAGTGTCACTTTAATATTTAAAGAATTTGAGCATGTTGCAAAGAGTCCTTTCTTGATTATGTAATGTTTGCTTGGAAATTATATCTTTTGCCTAATTTCACCTTGGTGGTTGTCATGGTATCCTAGTGAGTTGGTCACCCTCGGGAAACGGGGTTTCTACTAGGGGTTCTCCTTGAAGGGTAATCATACCATTCCCACTCATACTTTCCACTTTCCACATGTCTTCCCCTCCATTTTCTCATCTTTTGGGTTTTCAGGTTCATTGACCCTAATAAGGGTTTCTATCTCATTTCATGGGAAGAAGGGGATAAAGGTCCAGAGGTGTTGTAGATGAAATCATACATAAATTCTCACCCTAAAGTCCTAAGATCCATGAAACACTTCTCTAAAGAAATAAATGACATTTAAGTAAAACAATAAATGAAAACAAACCATCTCGCTTGGAGGGGGGGTGCATTGTGATGTTCTTTTATTTCTAGTCCACATAACACCCATTGCACTCTAACTTCAAGTGGCATTGTGTGCTCTTTTATTTCCATTGCACATAACACTCAATGTTCGAACTTAATAAAAAGGCAAGTAAAGGGCTTGGAAAAATGTTGCAATGCAAATAAAGGGAAACTCAAGGATGTAGCCCAAGAGTCTTTCCCCAATCCACCTCATACTCCACCTCATACTCATGACATGATCTAGATAGGTTCTTCTTGGGAAACATTCCTTGACTTGGGGATTGACCTACCCAACATGGCACCATGACACCCCTCCCATACCTAAATTTGGAAAACTTTATAAGGTATTTGAGCATTTATTTAATTTGAAAAGGGATGATTTAATGCACTTGTTTGGGTGGTTATTTTATTAAATGTGGCTTACTTGGCATGCTTAATATGACTTGTGCTACCTTGCAAGGCATACTTATTTGTCTTTGCAGGAGCTTTCCTAGTAAAAGATACTATGCCACTTGGACCTTCATATGGGATGGAAGTCCATAGCCTGGGCAGAGCACCCTGAAGCTATTGTGCATAGAGGATGGAGGAAATTGAATTTAGAGGCACCTTGGAATCACTAGAGGACGATATTGCACCCCTCTTTCACTTACATGTGGACTTTGGAGGCATAGGATGTCACCCTTTATCCCTTGGCGTCATCTTGGAGGCTAGGGTTTGGTGGATGATGTGGTTCCATAGGTGGCACTTTTGCACATGAGAGAAAGACACATGGCCTTTGTAGGTCCAATGATGTCTTATTTGAGGCTTGACATCTCACTTTTTATCCCTACATCACCCTTTTAGGTTGTTACTTTATGTATTTTTCATTTTTTGCATATTGTAAAGGAAAATGAAGGGGGTAGGCCCTCTTCTAATTTGTTGTTGACAATTTTATGTGGACAAATTGGTTAAGAAGGCCTCATATAAATAGAGGACCTTCTAATTTCATTTTATCATGATTCATGACTCACCATTGTGAGAGACATGTCTGAAATTTTCTCCCTTTATTGGGCTATCTATCTCTTCTACTTTTGCGACTTGCTTGGATGATCAATTTCTGGATGCTTCTGGTGATTTTTGAATGGAAATTCTGCAATGATGGTTTTATCTCATGCTATCTTGGTGAAGTAAGTGGAATTTATGCAATTTTATCTTTGTGTTATCAATGCTTCATGGTAATTTCTATTTTTCATGCTAGATGTTTTTCTAGGTGAAACCCTAAGAGAGGAGCATAAGTGCTTCCTCCTCTCACAAGGTTATTCTTGTTCAAAATTGGCAAAATATCCTTGCTAGTGTTAGCATCCTAAGGCCCTAAAATGTGAGCACTTTAAGATTTTAACCCTAGACGTTTGGTTTTAATCTAGTTGAAGCATCAAGAAGGGAGAAAAGGTTGCTAGAGCCCAAAAGTGCTTGCACTCTAGCAATCATTTTCTTTAGGGTTCAAACCCTTAGGCCCTAATATGCTAGCACCTTAGAGTTTGAGTCCCACCCCTTGGTGTCTACTTGTTAAATCTTCAAGTATTGTTTCATTTTTTGTTATAAAGACTCCATATCCCTAAAAGGCATTGATTTTAAAACTCTCTTGTAGTGAAATTGATCTACAAACACTCTAATATAATTCTCTCAAGCTTTCTACTAACTTTGATAACACTAACACTCACTCACTTGCTAGTAAACTTGTCGTTGTTTCGAAAGTTTGCTACAATTATCTGAATACACTCTTATTTGTTGCATACACTCTTGGAAAGGTGGCCTAACATGTTTAGAAATTGCATATAAGAATTCAATATTATTCTAGTGGATGAGTGCTAAATTTACATTGTCAATTGTTGCATTTCTGATTGATCATTATTATTGTTGTTATAATTTCCTTGTTGTTGTTGTATTACTATTCATTTCTGCAAATTCATAACAACCATAACAATTTCATTATCTTGTGTCTTCAAGGAGTATTTATTGCATGTTTGAACTTGGAAATAATCATATATTTTCTATAAAGTGTTCTTGTTCCTGGCAGGTACTCAAACAATTTCATACTCCTATTTTCTTGACCTAAACCTTTCTTTAGGTGATCAATAGAGGTCAGGGAAGAAAGCTTGGCTACGATACTTTATACTTTGATCCCTTAAGGTCACCGGGGAATCCTCCCCTATGGTGGACCTCTTCCATCACTAAAATGAGGGAATTTCTTAATAAAGTGATAGTGGTAGGATTTTCCATAGTTATGAAGATTTGGGGAACTTGTGTTGGGATTTGCACAAGTACAAATCCCATTATAACAAGGTAGAACTAAAATATGAAAAGTATGTAGAAACGAAGAGACAACAAGCCTACGGTCGATGGCATGTCTGAGGAGCACCACAAGGGGTTGTAGAGACAGTTGCGGCAGAGAGTCTTGTTGATGAATTTGTGTATGAGTTTCTTGGTGAGGTGTGGAGAGTCATTTGACTCTACCCAAGTTGTAAACTGAGCCGATAGTGCTCATATTGTAATTGTTTTGCAAAAACAAAGACTTAGTTGGGTGCTAGGCATGGTTTGTGCTGCCCACACTATTTATGTGTATGTATTTTGTTTGTTCCATTGTTGTTCTCATGGATTCTAATGTTCATGAATGTATGCTTATAAATGACTAAGTGTTAAGCTGTTAACAAATGTCTAAGTATACAAGAGTTCCACTAGAGTAGGAGTGTGATTCGTTGGTTTCCTAGAACAGAGTATGGGTATGCTCTAGGTGAAGAAGCATAGTCCGGATGAAGTATCATTGGTGTTTCCAAGTAGCCAAGTGAGAAATGTCGCGGTGTTGCATTCCCTCAAGAGGTGTACGATCATAAGGAACACTATGGGGACATGACACATTCCATCATTAAATAATAGGAAATTAAGGTGTACTACAAAAATATGTCACAAACTTATCCAAAGTAGATGAATTCAAAAAAGTATAATGAATTCATTTTATGCCTTCCATCATTAAAAAATAAGCAATTAAGGTGTACTACAAAAATATGTCACAACCTTATCCAAAGAAAATGAATTCAATGACATATCCATGTCCTCTTTAGATAGGGAGAGATTCATCATAGGGATATTATGTTTACATTTTCTATGTTGCACTATTGATGCTTTGACCATTGGCCATGACATTATAATAATATCAATTGTTTCCTTTGGTGATGGGTACTCAATATTCAACCTCATAGTAGTTAGAATAGAAATATTGAGTTCGATCAACTCCTTGATAGATTTATTTGAATGATCAAATACGCTATGTCAGTCTTGCTTTAGGGAAATTTAGTTATCCATACATGAGAAGAAGTTCCAAATAGCACAAAGACAATGCATGGTATCAACTCCCCTTCAAATGTGACCATTAGTTGAGCTCAACTATTTCCTTTGGTGATGGGGACTCGATCAATCTGGCCATATTTAATTAAAGTGATTTAGTGATTTGCTTGATCAATTATTTGAGTCATGGATGTGGAACAATTTTATTATTGAGAACATTTGAGTGATTGAAATATCCCCAATAGAGCTAGGCAAATATTTTATGAATTTCTATGCAATTATGTTATTTTTCCGCAAATATTTTTCATTCATTCTACTAAAGACATTTCGTCAAACATATTGCAAGCATCCTAGATACACTTGGAATATAAGAGAATCATGGAATATTTTATTATGAATGGAGACTAAATACAAAAATCCGATGGTTGTTATGGTAGCTGCAATACATCAATGGAAAACACACATTACAAGCCAACAACCTAGAATTATTCCATGGCCTCCTCAAGATATGAGATCAAACCCTCCAAGTGCCACAACCTCTCCAAAAAAATCACTACAACTCAAAACTGAAAACAAACCCAAGATGAAGCTCCAATGAAGATCCTGGATGGATCCTCCTCCTTGTCTAGCTAGGGTGGATATTGCACCACTAAAACAAGAACAACAATAGAAGGGTTTATCTAAA
>ML792224.1:195699-214508 GCA_009831015.1 Picea engelmannii | reverse complement strand
AAATGAGAGAAGAGATATAACAAAGAAATATATAGAGATATTTCAAGACAACCAATAATATAATAGAGATATATCATATATATAACAAGAGGAATGGATATACAATAATACAAAATTTCTATTAATGAGCGAAATGTACAGAACTATAAAAATACAGAGTGAATGAACTTGCTAGAATGGTGGCAACTTATCTCTGAGAAGAGATGTGACGGTTATGCTCATTTGAAAGAAGATGATGATGTTTACAATGAGGCTCCAAAGGCCCTTTTAACATAAATAAAATAAAAAATCTTAACCCTGGAAGATGAAAATCCAAAAGGTTTACGGGCCTCGATGGGGGTAGTTGATACATCAACTTCCCAAGGGCGTAACTTTTACACACGATCTTCGTTTGGGGCATTTGATACCTCGTCAAAAAGGTATATTTGAGAAGTATAAATTCCTCCAAGGGTTAGGATATGTTTTTGAGAACCCTCGGCCCCCAAAAAGTCCAAAGAAACGTTGTTTAAGGCCTCAAAATGGCCCTAGAAGTTTGGGACTCGAAAAATTGTAAAAAATTGCCAAAATGGAAAATTTTTCTTTGATCTAGTGGAATAGGTGGGTGGCCACCGATATCCATCTAGATAAGTTATTGAATTTTATGGATAAGTAAGACAATCACATGTTATTTGAAAATAGTAAAAAACAATCTTCATTTCCGAATCTGGTAGGATGCTTATATATAGTTAAGAAATAATTTGACTTCTAAGGATTTTCTAATCAACGGATGGACTCATCCTTGTTTTGCAGTGAAGGTCTTGCAGGTTTGTGGAGTTGTAGATGATGATTGAGGGGAGTTCATGCAGAGAGTCAGTTTCTTGGGAAAGTGAAGGCCTAATACAAGAAACTTAAAACATGGTTTCAACGAAGGACGTTATTGGAAAGGTATGGTTGGTTTCAAGTTCTTGCATTTCCTAAGTGTTGTAGTGAGTTCTTTGAAGGAAAGTTGGATGACTTGGTGGTTCAAGTCCAATCCATTTCCACAATGAGAACCGACAAAATTGAGGGTGACTCAAGTGTTGAAGATTCAAAGATGTCTTGTAGTAGAGTTGGGACACCTTGGTTGGGCGAATGTGTGGAGATATTGAGGCAACCTGCTTGGACAAGTCCTGTGGTGGACTTAGGAAGATTTGTATGTAGCCGAGGAGGTGGCTTGAGGAAGCTACCTAACTCTTTGATGAGGTGTGTTGGATAGGTCATTTTGATGAAGTATGTATGTGCCGAGTTTGAGAGGATGGGTGAGGCACCTTAGCCACATTTTTTGAGTCGTTTGTTGACTTGATTGTTGTAATGAAAATTCTAGAGTTTACACGTTTGCAGAAGGTGCAACATAGTTCCATTCTAAGAGATGGACGTAGTCAATAGAGAAGTCGACCAAGAATTCTTGATAATCAACCTGAATTGGAAGACCTCATAACAAGTGACTTTAGTAGTGTTCTCTAGCCTTTGGTATGGGACATTAGATGAGGTAGAGCGCACCTTGGTGACTTGTGGATGATTGTGCGATGACTCAGAGATCCATACTTGATTGTTGGTTGAGGTTGGCAGAAGTATTAGTGCGAACATGCCTAAGGCATGTAATTTCTTTGAGGTGACTCTTTCTAATTTATGTTCTTTGAACGGTTCATTAGGATGTTTGAGGAGTGAAGGCATGTGGGCCACACTCATCACATATATTGAGCTGCAGAGAGGTGACTTGACGAAAGGAGGTGAATTGAGGACTTGCCTTCATTTGGAAGATTGCGCGGACATGAAGATTATAGCATGAAGAGATTACTTGAGCATGGACGTGTATATTTTAACCTTGTACAATTAGTTACTGCAGAAAAATTCTTAATAAAAACAAAAAATATTCAATGGAACACACACACACACACACACACACACACATACACACATATTACATAGATATTTTACCCTGGAAACCCAAATCAGGAAAACTAGAAAACGATTTAGAGCCACACCTCTTCTATTCATCATACACTACCACAATACAATTCCCTCATACAAAAAGAGAGTTGTTTTCTTGGGGAAAAACCCTAACATAACTTCTACCATCAAATATGTGACCTTATAAAGAATGGTCCAGATTGACTACGAAATTACAATATTTTACAAGGCAATTTTACCAAAATTTTCTTTAGGGGCCCGCTGGCTCCCATTCCTCCTAGACAAAGGGGTATAGTCCTCCCCAGACCCCCTTAACTTGGGAACCAACCCCCAAAACCCCCAAAAAATAGGGGTAGGCATACTCACATATGAATCAAGAAGATAATTAGGCTCCACAACCGACACCCATGTGACGCCACAACCAACACTAGGTATAGTCATGAAAATAATACAACACATACCCAACAAGATGTTCCTCTTGCATTGGAAAACATGGTTGAGGGTGAAGCCCAACCATTCCAAGGCATAAAGAGGTAGACGTAGCAGCATGGCTAGGTGATGAATTTGTGGGGAAAAGGTAGTCTGAATGTGCAATTCTTGGTGCAAATATTGGCTAATTGTGCCATGAGGTGGACAATGGGGTCAAGTTATTGCGAATGACTTTGATTGGGGTGACTTCATAGTGAAAAAAGGTGAGGGGAAACCTTTCCTTGGATTGATATTTTTGTGTGGATGGATCAAATTGTGGAAGGAAGTCAAAGAACAAACACACCAGTAGGTTCAAAGTGCAACACTTAGACATTGTGGATAATCTATGTGACGAAGATCAGACGATGGAAACAGTAATGAGGCAAGGATGGAAACTTTCCTTAGTCTTTGGAGTTGAATTGAGTGACAGAGATGAGAACAAAAAATATTAAGTTCAAGCATGGAGATGCACATCTCAAGAACTGGATGTGACAATTGGACTAGCTAGCCAACCAATGCAAGACTTGAGGCTAGCATTGTGTAGAGACATGAAAGAGTTGGTTGAAGTATGGGTGAAATGGAAAGTTCACAAAGTTAAACACTTAGACATTTTTAAATTTTTGGTTGATGTTGCAGCAAAAATAGAGGTGGAAACAACATCAAAATGGAGAGTGATTGTCACAACGGGGTAGTGGAAGATTATACATTGCAAACATAGTTGGGGAGGAGATGTATTTCCATTGTAGAAGATAGTTTCGTTGCAAAAAAATTTGGGAAGCAGGAAATGTGGATGGTTTCACAAGTTGGAGATGATTGCAATGCGAGTTGGAAACATTTGGATTCCACTTCGCAGTAAAACTTGAGGTTTCCACTTTGGTAGAATTTGGGGTTTTGAGTTGGCATGAAACTTGGGGTTTCTAGGAGACTTAGTTGTGATGGGGGCATGAATTTGGGAATATATTTGGAGATCACAGATTTCATGGATGTTTTTTAGGATGAAAAAAAATTGAGGTGGGGGAGGATGTAAGTCCTGGGGCTCCAAGCCCGGGCATGTGAATTTCCACCATAGACTGAAATGAAGGAAATCATGCAGGCATGATGCACAATGGATGTGAAGAAACAAAGTCTTCATATATGGAGAGAGTTGGATTTCCTTGGACATGCGACACACCAAGGGGAGAATCCACTTGAGATGTCTTGCGACACAAGTCAAATGAAGGACAATTTGATGAAAGGTTAAGGAAAATACTTGGGCGCTCCACCGATGAAGAAAAATTGACTAAGGCATGGGGGGCACACTTAGGTGAGTCAACTTGACTCACCTTAGTGTAACGAACACCCAAGATGATGAGTCGGTTAGATGGATGGGGGCATCAACCGAGAGTTCATTGGGTCAGATAGACGATGGAACATAATGTTCAATGGGTCTATTGGGAAAGCCGCTCGAATGAACCCACATGAGGAGTCAACCCAACCTTGTGAAGGGACATGGCTTGGTGAATTGATGGGTTAGGTCACCCATGGGCATACAGATGTGATGCTTGGCATGGGTCAACGCCTATAAAGGTACAAGGGAACAAAACTAAGGGAGACATATTGGAGGAGAGAAAGAAGAGATTTATGGTTCTAAGGCATGCTTAGATGAAGAGGGGTGAGCTCCCTCAAGGGGAAAAGTGGCTCCACATGGGAGGAATTGTGTTGTCTTGAGGTGGATTCAGTGGACAGAGTTGGGCAACCTCCTTTTGGGGAAGTATGGAAACACAAGTCTATTAGAGGCATGTGTGAGACATGTTACCCCTTGATTCCTGGGCGTAATTGTTGACCAAAAATTGGTCACCCCTATTTTCCTGCTCATGGAATAATAAAAAAATTAATATCAGAAAAAGAAAATTTTTGAACAATAACAAGTTCATTACGTAGTCCTCAATCTCAGATTGTTTATGCATTTTTTGGATTCAAAATACGAGTTCGTATGCTCAAGTTATCCAAGTTTGTGTTTAATTGGAAAAAACGTTTCTTCCATGTGGAACCACGAGGAATTTTTCGGAAACACATTCAAATATTGGAACCATGAGTAATTTTTCAAAAACACATTCAAATCTTGGAACCATGGCATGTTTGAGTTCTCAGAACCATGTTCATCTCTTGGTACATATCACTCCACACTTAAAAGTTTCTTGAATTTCTTGGGTTTATAACCCATGGTTTTCTTGAGTCTTCGCAAGCCCAATACCCATTTTATTCCTTCTTATTATAGCATGGAGGGTTGACTTACAACACCCGCCATGCTCCACTCTTCTCTCATCTCTTTTCCCATACTCACTCTTATTCCAACACTTAAAAATTATTTTTCCCTCCTCTCCCATCTCCTTATACCTCCATACTACCTCTTCCATACTTAGTCTCATTTTCAAAATTCTTTATACTTCATACTCTTCTCTTGTTTCCCATACTTAGTTTATTTTTAATCTTCATTTCTCCTTAATATCTGCACTAATATACACTCTCCTAATCCCACACTTAGAATCTTTTTTTTTCTTAAACCCTCACTACCTTCCCTTCCCCTCATTTCATACTTAACTTTATTTTTGTTTGACAGGTAGGAGGACGTACACTCTTGCAGACCCTCCAACCCGCCACATCTTTCCCCTTCTCTCCTTAATTCCCCATTTACTTATTTCCCCACTTGGTTATTTTATCCCAAGTTCATTACATTACACCATTAACCAATGAGAACACTCTAATTATTAACCAATGAAATTATGACACATGAAATATTATTATTAGAGACACATGGCATATTCTTACCCCTCACCCCTCCAACCCGTCACACCTTTCCCCTTCTCTCCTTACTTCTCCATTTACTTATTTCCCCACTTGGTTATTTTATCCCAAGTTTATTACATTACACCCTTAACCAATGAGAACGTTCTAATTATTAACCAATGAAATTATGACACATGGCATATTATTATTAGAGACACATGACATATTCTTATTGGTTACATGTGGCATATTTTTGAACTATCACGTGATGGCATGAGAACACTCTAATTATTAACCAATGAAATTATGACACATGGCATATTCTTATTGGTTACATGTGGCAACATGTGGATTTCCGACTCATGTTGACTGGGCATGCCACTGAGCATTGAATGGGCATGGGTGGAGGATGACTTTGGTTACTTTGTCCCAAGTTCATTACATTACACCCTTAACCAATGAGAACACTCTAATTATTAACCAATGAAATTATGACACATGGCATATTATTATTAGAGACACATGACATATTCTTATTGGTTGCATGTGGAATATTTTTGACCTATCACGTGATGAGATGTGGCAACACGTGGATTTATGACTCATGTTGACCGGGAATGCCACTAGGCATTGAGTGGGCATGGGTGGAGAATGACTTTGGTCAAAATATTAATTAATTAATCATTTTCCTAAGGGGTCAACCTATAATTCTCCATAGTTTTGTTTTAATTCTTACAAGTGTATATTACATTATTTACTATATACACTAAAGAATTCCAAAATATCATGCATGTGGGATAAAAATTATGAGGAAAAGTCGAAAGTTTAACAAAGGAGGGCGAAATTCAATTCAAGGGCCCATAATGCCCCATCAAATTCAATGAATGACTGCTAAGTCTTAATCTTCTAATGACCATATCTTGAGATCCAATAGTCAGAATTGTGAAACATTTACCTCATTGGAAAGGTATTTAAATGAGGAAGATGATGGAACATGCATTGAGAGCTGAAATGTTCCATAAATTTCTCAAAAAAGAAAATAACAATCAACAAATGTTTTATGCCTTGCTGATAAATCTGCTTGATACATCGACTTCATGAGGTCATATCTTGAGATCTAGGAAACAAAATCACATCCAGGAGGACTCGTTGGAAATATAATACGATGAAGTTCAAATACAAAATGGTTTCCATGTATGAAAATTTGGATATCATATCCATAAAATCAAAACACAGTCCCCCTTTTAAAAAGGCAATTAATTAAAATTTTCAAAATAAAATTTTATTAAAAAACTTTTATTAAAGACGATAAAAACCCATTTCATGATACAAAAATAAATGATGAAAAAACATTAATGATAATTAATTGAATCATTGATTAAATTGATCTCTTCAAGAAAATAAAAACCCTAACTACTCAAGTAGTTAGAAGATCCGATTCTTAAAAGGCAAGAAAGGGTTTGATCAAAGTTGATATTTTTCAGAAGGGAAGGGGCAGAAGATTAGAAGAACAAGGTATATACATCAATATGCAGTGAGGATTATGATAAAAAAAAAGATATCTCCATATTCTCCAGTCTTTTTCTTCTTCTACACTGATTTCTCATGGCTTTATGTTTGTATTTCTTATACAAACATGGGGTTGATTTTCCAGTGTTCTTTCTTGTATTCTTCAAAGAAATTTTCTTATATGATCATCGAGCATTTACAACCATGAATGTGATTGTTGGATATTTTTATATTTTTTAATATATTTCATGAATACAAATCCACAAATAATTACTTCAGAGCATGACTTCAATGATGTTTCAGATCTTGGGATTTCTGAGTGTGAGATGTTCGAAGTATTCTTATCAAATTCGCTTCTGTTTTGACTACAATACTCTTTTAAATTTTTTTGAATGATTGAAACCATTTCCTCCCATTTCTCAAGAGACGATATGGATGTATTATTTGTATCTAATTAAGAAAGTTGTATATATGATGTTGAGCATAAATATATTTTGATGTTGAAGTCTACCTTCAATCTTTTTCTTGTTAAAAGACTTTTTGTTCCATTTAAATATTATATCAGGTTATTGAAGAATAATTTCATACATGAATCCAATAAATAATGATATGGAGTTTGGTTCCTAATAATTCTTCCTAATCCAAGATATTAAAGATATATCTTTTAGCCAAAGAGGAGTACCACATCTATAAAAACACATGGGGATTAATATCCTCATGAGGTTACTGTTTCGGTCTTAACAGATCCAAAAATCAACAATAACTAAGGAGATGATGTCTCAAGGCCCAAAGGTAGCAGACATGGAGTGCCAAGAGTCATATTGACCAGTAGAGCCCACATTAAGCAGATAGGGCCCCTCCTTTCATGTCACATCACCACTAATTTCCATCAACAAAGAAACATCCACTGCATCAGTTTGTCCCTCAGAAGACAACCGGTCTTTATTCATGAGGTAACAAGTCCAGTCTCATGGTAAGTGTCACTTTAATATTTAAAGAATTTGAGCATGTTGCAAAGAGTCCTTTCTTGATTATGTAATGTTTGCTTGGAAATTATATCTTTTGCCTAATTTCACCTTGGTGGTTGTCATGGTATCCTAGTGAGTTGGTCACCCTCGGGAAACGGGGTTTCTACTAGGGGTTCTCCTTGAAGGGTAATCATACCATTCCCACTCATACTTTCCACTTTCCACATGTCTTCCCCTCCATTTTCTCATCTTTTGGGTTTTCAGGTTCATTGACCCTAATAAGGGTTTCTATCTCATTTCATGGGAAGAAGGGGATAAAGGTCCAGAGGTGTTGTAGATGAAATCATACATAAATTCTCACCCTAAAGTCCTAAGATCCATGAAACACTTCTCTAAAGAAATAAATGACATTTAAGTAAAACAATAAATGAAAACAAACCATCTCGCTTGGAGGGGGGGTGCATTGTGATGTTCTTTTATTTCTAGTCCACATAACACCCATTGCACTCTAACTTCAAGTGGCATTGTGTGCTCTTTTATTTCCATTGCACATAACACTCAATGTTCGAACTTAATAAAAAGGCAAGTAAAGGGCTTGGAAAAATGTTGCAATGCAAATAAAGGGAAACTCAAGGATGTAGCCCAAGAGTCTTTCCCCAATCCACCTCATACTCCACCTCATACTCATGACATGATCTAGATAGGTTCTTCTTGGGAAACATTCCTTGACTTGGGGATTGACCTACCCAACATGGCACCATGACACCCCTCCCATACCTAAATTTGGAAAACTTTATAAGGTATTTGAGCATTTATTTAATTTGAAAAGGGATGATTTAATGCACTTGTTTGGGTGGTTATTTTATTAAATGTGGCTTACTTGGCATGCTTAATATGACTTGTGCTACCTTGCAAGGCATACTTATTTGTCTTTGCAGGAGCTTTCCTAGTAAAAGATACTATGCCACTTGGACCTTCATATGGGATGGAAGTCCATAGCCTGGGCAGAGCACCCTGAAGCTATTGTGCATAGAGGATGGAGGAAATTGAATTTAGAGGCACCTTGGAATCACTAGAGGACGATATTGCACCCCTCTTTCACTTACATGTGGACTTTGGAGGCATAGGATGTCACCCTTTATCCCTTGGCGTCATCTTGGAGGCTAGGGTTTGGTGGATGATGTGGTTCCATAGGTGGCACTTTTGCACATGAGAGAAAGACACATGGCCTTTGTAGGTCCAATGATGTCTTATTTGAGGCTTGACATCTCACTTTTTATCCCTACATCACCCTTTTAGGTTGTTACTTTATGTATTTTTCATTTTTTGCATATTGTAAAGGAAAATGAAGGGGGTAGGCCCTCTTCTAATTTGTTGTTGACAATTTTATGTGGACAAATTGGTTAAGAAGGCCTCATATAAATAGAGGACCTTCTAATTTCATTTTATCATGATTCATGACTCACCATTGTGAGAGACATGTCTGAAATTTTCTCCCTTTATTGGGCTATCTATCTCTTCTACTTTTGCGACTTGCTTGGATGATCAATTTCTGGATGCTTCTGGTGATTTTTGAATGGAAATTCTGCAATGATGGTTTTATCTCATGCTATCTTGGTGAAGTAAGTGGAATTTATGCAATTTTATCTTTGTGTTATCAATGCTTCATGGTAATTTCTATTTTTCATGCTAGATGTTTTTCTAGGTGAAACCCTAAGAGAGGAGCATAAGTGCTTCCTCCTCTCACAAGGTTATTCTTGTTCAAAATTGGCAAAATATCCTTGCTAGTGTTAGCATCCTAAGGCCCTAAAATGTGAGCACTTTAAGATTTTAACCCTAGACGTTTGGTTTTAATCTAGTTGAAGCATCAAGAAGGGAGAAAAGGTTGCTAGAGCCCAAAAGTGCTTGCACTCTAGCAATCATTTTCTTTAGGGTTCAAACCCTTAGGCCCTAATATGCTAGCACCTTAGAGTTTGAGTCCCACCCCTTGGTGTCTACTTGTTAAATCTTCAAGTATTGTTTCATTTTTTGTTATAAAGACTCCATATCCCTAAAAGGCATTGATTTTAAAACTCTCTTGTAGTGAAATTGATCTACAAACACTCTAATATAATTCTCTCAAGCTTTCTACTAACTTTGATAACACTAACACTCACTCACTTGCTAGTAAACTTGTCGTTGTTTCGAAAGTTTGCTACAATTATCTGAATACACTCTTATTTGTTGCATACACTCTTGGAAAGGTGGCCTAACATGTTTAGAAATTGCATATAAGAATTCAATATTATTCTAGTGGATGAGTGCTAAATTTACATTGTCAATTGTTGCATTTCTGATTGATCATTATTATTGTTGTTATAATTTCCTTGTTGTTGTTGTATTACTATTCATTTCTGCAAATTCATAACAACCATAACAATTTCATTATCTTGTGTCTTCAAGGAGTATTTATTGCATGTTTGAACTTGGAAATAATCATATATTTTCTATAAAGTGTTCTTGTTCCTGGCAGGTACTCAAACAATTTCATACTCCTATTTTCTTGACCTAAACCTTTCTTTAGGTGATCAATAGAGGTCAGGGAAGAAAGCTTGGCTACGATACTTTATACTTTGATCCCTTAAGGTCACCGGGGAATCCTCCCCTATGGTGGACCTCTTCCATCACTAAAATGAGGGAATTTCTTAATAAAGTGATAGTGGTAGGATTTTCCATAGTTATGAAGATTTGGGGAACTTGTGTTGGGATTTGCACAAGTACAAATCCCATTATAACAAGGTAGAACTAAAATATGAAAAGTATGTAGAAACGAAGAGACAACAAGCCTACGGTCGATGGCATGTCTGAGGAGCACCACAAGGGGTTGTAGAGACAGTTGCGGCAGAGAGTCTTGTTGATGAATTTGTGTATGAGTTTCTTGGTGAGGTGTGGAGAGTCATTTGACTCTACCCAAGTTGTAAACTGAGCCGATAGTGCTCATATTGTAATTGTTTTGCAAAAACAAAGACTTAGTTGGGTGCTAGGCATGGTTTGTGCTGCCCACACTATTTATGTGTATGTATTTTGTTTGTTCCATTGTTGTTCTCATGGATTCTAATGTTCATGAATGTATGCTTATAAATGACTAAGTGTTAAGCTGTTAACAAATGTCTAAGTATACAAGAGTTCCACTAGAGTAGGAGTGTGATTCGTTGGTTTCCTAGAACAGAGTATGGGTATGCTCTAGGTGAAGAAGCATAGTCCGGATGAAGTATCATTGGTGTTTCCAAGTAGCCAAGTGAGAAATGTCGCGGTGTTGCATTCCCTCAAGAGGTGTACGATCATAAGGAACACTATGGGGACATGACACATTCCATCATTAAATAATAGGAAATTAAGGTGTACTACAAAAATATGTCACAAACTTATCCAAAGTAGATGAATTCAAAAAAGTATAATGAATTCATTTTATGCCTTCCATCATTAAAAAATAAGCAATTAAGGTGTACTACAAAAATATGTCACAACCTTATCCAAAGAAAATGAATTCAATGACATATCCATGTCCTCTTTAGATAGGGAGAGATTCATCATAGGGATATTATGTTTACATTTTCTATGTTGCACTATTGATGCTTTGACCATTGGCCATGACATTATAATAATATCAATTGTTTCCTTTGGTGATGGGTACTCAATATTCAACCTCATAGTAGTTAGAATAGAAATATTGAGTTCGATCAACTCCTTGATAGATTTATTTGAATGATCAAATACGCTATGTCAGTCTTGCTTTAGGGAAATTTAGTTATCCATACATGAGAAGAAGTTCCAAATAGCACAAAGACAATGCATGGTATCAACTCCCCTTCAAATGTGACCATTAGTTGAGCTCAACTATTTCCTTTGGTGATGGGGACTCGATCAATCTGGCCATATTTAATTAAAGTGATTTAGTGATTTGCTTGATCAATTATTTGAGTCATGGATGTGGAACAATTTTATTATTGAGAACATTTGAGTGATTGAAATATCCCCAATAGAGCTAGGCAAATATTTTATGAATTTCTATGCAATTATGTTATTTTTCCGCAAATATTTTTCATTCATTCTACTAAAGACATTTCGTCAAACATATTGCAAGCATCCTAGATACACTTGGAATATAAGAGAATCATGGAATATTTTATTATGAATGGAGACTAAATACAAAAATCCGATGGTTGTTATGGTAGCTGCAATACATCAATGGAAAACACACATTACAAGCCAACAACCTAGAATTATTCCATGGCCTCCTCAAGATATGAGATCAAACCCTCCAAGTGCCACAACCTCTCCAAAAAAATCACTACAACTCAAAACTGAAAACAAACCCAAGATGAAGCTCCAATGAAGATCCTGGATGGATCCTCCTCCTTGTCTAGCTAGGGTGGATATTGCACCACTAAAACAAGAACAACAATAGAAGGGTTTATCTAAAATCTAACGAAACAATGGATCCAAGAGCACCATACAAGAGATCAATCAAATCATAATGCCAAAGTGAGGCTCTACCCCTCCTTTTATCCTTTTTCCATGCCTTCTATAAATTTCCCTTTTTGACCAAATCAAACATAACTTCTAGAATTTCCCCTTTTTGACTAAATCAAATATAACTTCTAGAATTTTCCCCTTTTTGACTAAATCAAATATAACTCTTATTTTCCCTCCAATTTTCACTTTAATATTACAAGTCACTTTAATGATGTTTAAGTAACTTATTATTCTAAAGTTACTTTATTTCCCTAGTGTCACTTTTAAAACATAACATCTCCTAACTAAGTGACATTAAATAACCCCATTTTTACTCATTTTTCTCCACTGACAAGCCACGAAACTCCCTTCTAATACAAAATGGGGAAACCAAAAAATGAGGACAAGACAAATCCTCGCTTCCCAAATATTTCTTGTCCTCAAGTAATGCCATCATGACCTGACACTCCATCGATTTATCCAGACTGAAACTGAAAATGATACCAGGATCCTAAACCATCCTGTAAGAGGTGAAACATCATCCACTCAAGACGTGGTTCGGTAATGTACTAACATATGAGGTCTCTTGAAAACCACCCACAAGTAAGGCCACTCAGTGCTGCAACAACTTGATCAACCCATCAAGGAAATACTCTTTTAGAGAACTAATCTCATGAAGGAAAAAAATGGCTCTCGCCTTCATGTCAAATTAGGCACTATCTCCTACTGAAATATCAAGGTCCCAAGCTATCCTCAGAATGGAACCACCATGTTGATGCTATTCCATTCTGATCATAGTCATCCGACCATCATTCCCACTCCACATCAATAAGTTGTAATGCCTTAAAGGATCACATCCACTATCGAGGATCATACCCATCCAATGTATTCCAAATCTAAAATCATATATCATAGAGAATTCTACGTGGTCATGAACTAATAGGGCATACAATACACATTGTCTCCAAGTGTCAAATGGAAAATTCCTAATAATACAACACCCCCAGTCTACTACAATCATCCAAGCATCATCTGGACAATCCCCCAACATATCATCCATAGAGTCCCTAAACATAATAACCACATAGAAGGTAAAGTCATTAGGATCCCACACTAGCTTGTAAGACATCAACCACCCTCTACTCATAACACTGGTCTGTAAGGTGAAAATAACAATATCCACTTGCCTGCTCCTAATAATCCAGAAAATCATAAGTTACATAAATTCAACCAACTCCTCGAAATAACACTCCTCCATGCAACCACTCCTAAGCCTCCCAAATGTAAACTCTAGAGATTCAAATTGACACTCACATCTCTAATAGTAATTTAACTATCAAGCAATGCAATTCCAGGGTCTCAAACTAATCCTGGAAAGGTACCACCACGTTGACGTTTCACCACTCTGATGGAACCCCAATTTGATCTCCTTGAAGGGACTCAGACCACCATCATGAATCCTCCCCTGCAAAGGTATCTCAGTGAATTCTAAGTCTACAAATCCACAACCTTCCTTGAGCATGTCCTGCCAAATAAAGTAAGTCCCGACCTTCCCTCTACTAACATCCAAAAAATAAATTAGAACAATCATTGTCATGTCTATGTCAATCATCATCATCAGAATCAATCTATCACTCAGATGAATTCATGGATCCCACCACCAAATTGTAAGTACACCACTCCCAATTTCTGGTAGCGTTTGTTGTGCTATCGAACTCAAAAGGAGCCAAGTCCCTGGTATGCCATCATCTAGTGGAGACCAAGTACTAGGAATCAACTATGTGCTTGTTAATCTATTCAACTCCTTCCAAAATGCACCAGGTAACTTGTTATCTCAATCACCGTCAATGTACTCAAGTAATCCATGGAGTCTAAACACCTCCATGGAAAGTAACCATGTCACCTGCGGTGAATCATACTTATCTCTCATAATCCTTTCCCTAAGTGTGGACTTAGGGACTACATGTGTGCAACCTTCATAGTGGATAAGGCCATCCACCACTCTGTCAACTGAAATCTCTGTGAACTGATCCAATACAATCCAGATATGTGCCCTAACCACATAGCCCAAATGAAATAACTTTGGCATCGCTATAATCCTACCTACCTCACCCAACTAAATTATGTGTGTTAGAAAAACATGATCATGGAGAAATAAAATAAAACAAATGCGGAAATAAAACACAGAAGATACACAATACAATAGAGACACAAATATATGTGGTTCACCTAGTGTGGGCTACGTCCACCAGAGAAATTGCCAGGTCCTTCCTTTATTATTATCCAACAAGTGAAGGGATACAACCTACAACACACCCAATGTAACTTCCTCTTCTTTCTCTCACAATCTCCTCTCGTAGAATACAATATCCGCAATGATACATAGCCACAATATATTTCCCTCATAAAAGAGGGTTTCCTTATAGGGAAAAAAACCCTAACATAACTTCTACCGTCAAATTTGCGACCTTATAATGAACGGTCCAGATTTACAATGAAATTAAAATATACATTTACAAGGAAATTTTTCCTTCGAGGGACTCGTCCTCGAACCCCCATCGGGGAACGATGTCCCCCGAACCCCTATCGGGGGCCCGCTTTCCCCCGGACCCCGTAGAGGGGGTAACACTCCTTTGCACTCCCCCATGTGGAGGAGTGTACATTCTTCCAATGTGTAAAATCTTCATGGGGTATAAACATGGTTGAAAACAAATACCTCTGAATCAAGAAGATAATCAGGCTCCACAACCAACAATCTCCCACTTGGATATTGATCTCAACAACTCCACCACTTTTGTATCTACTGGAATATGATCCTTCTTGGACCTATAAAATTTCTCATATTCATATTCATTCTTGAAGACCAACTGAAAATGAGTAGGAACTCAGTTTCTCCCTGTTTACTCCCTTTGTTAACATGTCTGCAGGATTCTGGCTAGTGTGTATCTTTGCCAACCTTAAATGTCTTTCTTCCAAGACAGATCATATGAAATGGTACCTGATCTTTATATGCTTAGTCTTCAAATGGAAGGATGAGTTATTTGCAAGATGAATGGCACTCTCACTGTTACAGTACAACCTTCTATTCTCCCGCTTTTTTCCCAATTCCTCCATAAACCTCTGTAACCAAATTATTTCTTTACTAGCCTCTGTAGCAACAACATACTCTGCCTCTATTGCTGAAAGTGAAACAACCTTTTACAATTTCGAAATCCAACTTACCGTTGTTCCATCTACAGTAAAAACATACCCTATGGTGCTCCTCCTGCTATCTTTATCACCTGCCATATCTGAATCAACATATCCCTGTAGAACAATGTCTAAACCTTCAAAACATAATGCATGAGTAGCAGTACCTCTCAAATACCCGAGAATCCACTTTACTGTCTCCCAATGTTCTTTATCTGGATTGTTCATATACCTGCTCACAACTCCCACTGCATGTGCAATATCTGGTCTTGTGCAAACCATCACATACATCAAGTTACCAAGTGCTAATGAATAAGGGACCCTATACATGTATTATGTCTCCTCCTGTGTCTTGGGACACATTTCCTTAGTTAATTTGAAATGGTTGTCCAAAGGTGTACTAACTGGTTTTTCATTCTTCATTCTAAACCTCTCCAACACCTTCTCTATGTACTCACCCTGAGACAATGTCAATTTGTGATTTTTCCTGTCTCTTGTTTTTCTCATACCAAGGATTTTCTTTGCATCACCCAAATCCTTCATCGCAAATGAATTAGATAATTTATTCTTGAGCACATTTATATCCTGCATATTAGACCCTACAACAAGCATGTCATTTACATACAATATCAATATAATATAGCTTCCATTTTCTAGCTTTTTAAAATAAACACAGTGATCAGAATGACATCTACTATAACCCTGTTTTGTCATAAACCTGTCAAACTTCAAATACCACTCCCTTGGAGCTTGCTTTATGCCATACAATCTCTTCTTCAACCCGCATACCAAATAATCCTTCCCTTTGACCTCATACCCATGTGGTTGCTGCATATAAATCTCTTCCTCAAAATCCCCATGGAGAAAAGTCGTTTTTACATCTAACTATTCAAGATGCAAATATTCTACTTCCACAAGACTTAAAATAGTCCTAATTGAAGTCATTTTAACAACAAGAGAAAACATTTCATCAAAATCTATACCTTTCTTTTGTGCAAACCCCTTTACAACAAGTCTAGCCTTGTACCGTTTTTTTCCTCCATCTTCTTCTTTCAACTTGTAAACCCATTTATTCTTCAATGCTCTTTTTCCCGTAAGAAAATGATCAAAGTCTGGTTATTTACCAAGGAATCCATTTCCTCTTTCATGCCTTTCTCCCACTTATTTTTGCTGTCTACCTCCATTACCTCTTCATAACATTCTGGTTCATCAGAATCAATCAACAATAAATAATACAATGAAGGAGAGTATCATTCATGGGATGTACTTCACCTAGTAGATCTTATAACAACACTTATAAGAGTTTGATGTACCTTATGATCCTATTGTTGTACATTATGATTTTTTGGTACCTTTGGAATTTCTTTTTCAGTGATCTCATCAAGCATTGTGTATTCTAGTTTTTCTTTTTCTTGTTTCTTTCCCTGCAAATGATCTTTGTACACGACCTTCTCATTGAATATGACATCTCTACTCCTAATTATTTGGTTATTTTCATAATCTCATAAGCGATAACCAAAATCATTAACACCGTATCCAATAAAGGTACACTTTTTGGATTTTCCCTCAAGATTTGTTCTATTTTCCTTATCAATATGAACAAATGATTCACAACCGAAAGTCTTCAAAAAATAATAGTTTAAATTTTTACTTGTCCATACCTCCTCTAGAATTATACCATCCAAAGAGCTTGAAGGTCCTTTGTTTATTAAGTAAACAACAGTAGCTACAACATCTTCCTAGAAATGTAAGGGCAAACCAACATGGAATCTCATACTCCTTTCACGCTCCATGATTGTCCTGTTCATCTTGAAATTGTCTTCTCTCTACGAATCCCATGGTATGAACAATAATCATCAAAATCCTTGCTGCAATATTCACCTCAATTGTCTGATCTGAGACACTTCAACCTTTATCCTATCTCATTCTCAACCAAATATTTCCATTTCTTAAAAGTATCAAAAACATCAGATTTTTGTTGAATGCAATAAACCCAAGTTTTTCTAGTTGCATCATCAATAAAAGTAACATAATAACGAGAGCCACCAAGAGATGATACCTGATCTAGTCCCCATACATCTGTATACACAAGCTCTAACCTTTCACTTTTCTTTTCTTTTCCGACTTTGAGAAATGTGACTCTCTTCTGTTTTCCATAAACATAATGCTCACAAAAATCCAAATAAATTTGTTTAAGATCCAGAAACAAATTTATTTTGTGAAGTATCTGCATCCCCTTCTCACTCACGTGTCCAAGCCTATGATTCCATAGTGTTGTATCCACTCCCATAGAAGCTAAAGAGATATAAGAGTAAGTATTACCAGTACATAAATACAATGTACCTACCTTCTCTCCTTTTTCTATCACCAATGATCCTTTGGTGACCTTCCACCCCTTATCTGTAAATATGATATACAACCTTCAATTTCCAACTACCCTATTGAAATTAGATTTTTCCTTATATTTGGAACATTTATTACCTCTTTCAACAACCATTGGTTTCCATTGCTTTGATTTATTTTTATCTTTCCCATTCCAACAATTTTTCATGGTGCATCATCACCCAAATGAACCTGTCAAAAATCACCTTGAACATAATATAGAAAATGTTTCCTATGAGGTGTGGCATGAAATGAAGCCCCTGATCTACTACCCAAGACTCAGAAATATTATCTACAGAAAGAATCAAAGCATCTTGTAACACATCACATGTTACATTTGCTAGCTGATTTTTCTCATGTTGTCCATCTCTTTGTTTCTCTGGAGTTTTGAAATCTTTCTTTAGATGTCCTTTCTTCCCATAAATATAGCACTCTATCTTTCCAAATCTGGTTTGGATCTACCCTTCCTAGAATTTTTGCGGTTCCCTGAGCCCTTTCCTCTATCCTTTTGTCTTCCCCAGTTCTCCATGTTTAACACATTACCTGATGTCTCACCTATGCTTTTCCATCACATTTCCTCACTAAGGATAACACCAACAACATCATAAAATTTTAAAGTGTTTGAACCAGAGACAGAGTTACTTACAACCATGACCAAGTTGTTCCATCTTTCTAGTAATGAGCACAAGATTAGAAGATCCCTGACCTCATCATCAAAGTCCATTTTTACAGAACTTAGTTGATTAGTAACCATATTAAATTCATTTAAATGATCTGCAATAGACCCACCTTCTGACATCTTCATATTAAATAATATCTTCATTAGAAATACCTTATTGGACGTCGAGGGTCTTTCATACAGTTTATCAAATGCATCCTTCATCTCCTTCGTCGTATTTTCTTTTGAAATATTGAAAGCCACTGACACTGCCAAGTTCAACCGTATTGTTCCTAGTGCCTTTCTGTTAGAAAAACAGGACCGCGGAGCAATAAAATAAAACAAATGCAGAAACAAAAACACAGAAGACACACAATACAAGAGAGACACAGATTTACGTGGTTCACCCAGTGTGGGCTACATCCACCAGAGAAATTGCCAGGTCC
>ML792224.1:159646-193454 GCA_009831015.1 Picea engelmannii | reverse complement strand
AGAAATAAAATAAAACAAATGCAGAAACAAAAACACAGAAGACACACAATACAAGAGAGACACAGATTTACGTGGTTCACCCAGTGTGGGCTACGTCCACCAGAGAAATTGCTAGGTCCTTCCTTTATTATTATCCAACAATTTAAGGGATACAACCTACAACAAAACCCGTTGTAACTTCCTCTTCTTTCTCTCACAGTCTCCTCTCTCAGAATACAATATTCACCATCATCCATAACCGTAATACATTTCCCTCATAAAAGAGGGTTGCCTTCTAGGGAAAAAAACCCTAACATAATCTCTATCGTTAGATTTGCGACCTTATAATGAACGGTCTAGATTTACAATGAAATTACATATACTTTTACAAGGCAATTTTTGCTTCGGGGGCTTCGCCCCCGAACCCCCGCTGGGGGCCCGCTTGCCCCCAGACCCCCCAGCCGGGGGGATGGANTCATGGGGTATAAACATGGCTAAAAGCAAGGACCTCTGAATCAGGAAGATAATCAGGCTCCACAACCAACACTTTCTGTCAAGAACCTCCCATTCTTCTTCCTTCATGGCCATTGGATTATTTTCTCTTCCACCCAATGGCAGGAATAGATCCTTCTAATATAAATAATCTTACATCTGCATTTTCCATAAGTGGTAGTTTTGGCCATTAAATTTCTCGACCCTAAAATTTCCAACTTCCGTCATTGCTCCCACTCGAACTAGGAACCCTCTTTTCCTATGAGTTACCTTTCGCTCTGACACCAGTTGTTAGAAAAACAAGATCACAGAGCAATAAAATAAAACAAATGCATAAATAAAACACAAAAGATACACAATACAATAGAGACACAGATATACGTGGTTCACCCAGTGTGGGCTACGTTCACCAGAAAAATTGCCAGGTACTTCCTTTATTATTATCCAGCAAATGAAGGGATACAACCTACAACACAACCGCTATAACTTCCTCTTCTTTCTCTTACAGTCTCCTCTCAGAATACAATATTCACAATGATACATAGCCACAATAAATTTCCCTCGTAAAAGAGGGTTTCCTTCTAGGGAAACAAACCCTAACATAACTTATACCATCAGATATCAACCTTATAATGAATGGTCCATATTTACAATGAAATTACAAGGAAAATTTTCCTCTTGGGGCTCGCTTGCCCCCAAACCCCACAGAGGGGGTAACCCCCCTCTGCACTACCCCACGTGGAGGAGTGTACATTCTTACTCTGTGTAAAGTATTCATGGGGTATAAATATGGTTGAAAACAAATACCTATGAATCAAGAAGATAATCAGGCTCCACAACCAACAATGTGAACCCTCCATGTGTTGCTGAATATACTATTGGCACCAGAAAACAACACTAGATTCCACTACCACTGCATGCAAGACTGAGAAATGTTAGGTTCTTTGGTTAACCTAAATGGTATGACCAAGGAATCAAAGTAATATCTTAGAATGATCTTGTGGGTATCCTTCTCTTTGTTCATGCTCTGGTGATATCCCAATCAAAGATCAATCTCTAAGGAATATTTCTCTTCATGAAACTCGTCCATCCACTCATCGATCCTGGGTGAGCCAAACTCCATGAAGTCCTTGTATGGAGGTCACCCTAGGGAAAACATCCACTATATATCACTATACACTTTTGTATATTGTTGTATACTATTGCATACCACCATATCACCATGTACCACATTGTATGCTATATGTGCCACTATATCAATCACTCTACTAATATCAAATAAACTTGGATCCCAGAGTGATGTATCCACATATGTCCTATACTCAATCCCCCAATCTACTAGTGCATATAATTCCTTGTTGGATATTCCACAAGGAATTTTCTCAACTACCTCCTTTGTAGCTAAGCCTTGATCCAAAAGGAATGACTCATGATACCTACAATGCAAAACAGACACATGGTCAAATACCTCATGCCAAACCTCGCCTACGACTCTAAATTATCCTTGTGCAAAATTGTCACAAGAGGCTCCTCCCTCAGATCATGTGTTCCACTCATGCCCTCATGTGTCACTTTTTCCAAATATGATGATGTATCTGCTACTGTCAACAATGAGGAGTGTTCTAGACTAATATGGTAACAAATCTCCTCAATCTCCATTTCCTTATCTTCAACGAACTTGAGAGAAAGGTCCCTATCCATGAAAAGATGCAGGTAATAAGATTTCATCTGTTCCAGTGCTTCTTTGATGATGTGTAATTGAGCACTAGTGATCCCATCTGCAACTCCTTTTTGTCTCTCCTCCATCTGATCTTTTCACATAATATATTCAATAAACTTATGAGTATCATTTGTTAGACAATTGGCTTAGGTTGATGGACAGAATGTTGGTGTTGCCATCAATGCCAAAGGGGGAGATTGTCAGAAAGTTGGCTTAGGTTTATGGACGGTTGTTACAGATTGTTGGTTGTCATTGATGTCAACCATTGGAGAGTGATATTGTAGATTGATGTCAACCCTTGGAGAAAGTCCGGTAGTGAATTCCGGTAGCACAAAGGTTTGAGTAATGGAACCAAGGTTGTTTCATGTATAATGGTATGAGTTTTAATATATTTGAAGGTAAGCCTATTCTATGTGGATAAAAAATTTCATTCCATTTCCGTTAGTATGTGGAACGTCACATAACTCCTCACGGTTAGAGAGTTATGGCCATGAGAAGTTGGATAACCTAGGTTTGGGTAATGGACCCAAGTTTGTTTGATGGATAATGGTATGGGTTTTCATATATTTGTAAGAAATAATATTCTATATGGATAGTAAATGTCATGCCATTTCCAGTGGTATGTGGAACGTCACATAACTCCTCACAGTTAGAGAGTTATGGCCATGTGAAGTTGGAGAACCCTCATGGGTCATCTAGAAGCCCCAAAGGGTCAAAGTAGTCAAAGTGGTTTAAGAGATTTTAGAAGGTAAATAATAAAGTGAAGTGATGAGTGTACTATAAGTCAAAGTGAATACAAAATAAATTATTTAAATAATAAAGTTAATAGAGGAATTAGAAGTGGGTTAACACTAAAATAAGGAAAGTGGGTTAAGATGGTTAAAAGGTAACCCCTCAAGGAAGATACATGAAAGTATAAATAAGAGGAAAGACTCTCAAATTTTAATTACACTTGAGAATATTGAATATCTACAAGTGACTGAGGTAGCTAGAGGATATCTAAGCTGAATTTCATAGGGAAGGTGAAGTAAAGAAGGCCGAAATTCAAGGGAGGATAAATTCTTTTGATGATGCTTTCTAAGGTATGTTATTTACAGGTCATCTCACAATTTTCATAGTAACTTTTTTTTATAGAATGATTCATACCGTGAAATTGGGAGGCCATTGATGAAACATATCCAAGTAGTTGTGGTACAAATTTCAACATGTGGGTCATTGTATTTTTGTAGTTACACTCTGTGGAAAATAGGGTTTGTGGCTAGTCCCGAAACTAGTCTAAAACAAGTGTTTCGGGTAAAAATGTAATAACTTATTCATAACAGATACAAATTCAGTAAGACCAAATGTGTTGGTTAGATTACATGTTTTAGTATTCTGTGTAAAATTTTCAGATCCATACAACAAATATTCCATGCAGGGCACGCTATACAAGTTTTCTCTCTAGAATAAGACATAATTCAACAAGGTATGCCATTTTTGCTATAACCCCTTTTATGAGAGGTTCCAAGTAGTGAAGTGTGGAGGAATTGCATAAAAGACATTGAATAACATTGTGTAATGATGCAGGAGCATCACCAGTGTCAAGCGAGCGTGGGGCAGGCGATAATGCATTTTGACATATGATAAAGTTATTTGAATCATTTTAAAAATTTGATGTGCCAAACATAAATGTAATAATTAAAGAGGGAGGCGTACTTGTAATATTGTAAATAGACCTTGAGCATGTTGCTCTCGTCTGAAGTAGATAGAAGTGTTTATGACAGTTAATGCAAGTAGGTAGAATTGAATTCCTAGATTAGACAGTTTTAGAAGGAACAAGGGAAACGAGATATAGACACCCTCACTTGTACCATTGTGGAAAAGGGAGCAAAAGCATAGAGGAGAAGCAAAGAGCTGTGTAGTAGACTCCATGTACAGAAGTTCTGAATTAATACAAGAAAGCTGTGATTCAGACTCATGGTGTTCATGTATTCTCTGTGTATGCATTTTTGAATGTTATGCTCATGAATGTTTTACTCTTTCTGTCATGCAATTGTTTTTATGCTATGTATGAATGATTTCTTGTTGAATGTATGAAATCTGAGAGAGAGAGAGAGTAAGAGAAATGAGTTTCAATTGTTTCTCTATCTGAGCAAGAGTTCCTGCAAGGAGTGTAGTTGAATTTGTCCGCAAGGAGTGCATCGACAAAGTGTCCAGAGGTTTGTCTCTGAAATCTCAGGAGAGATAGCTTTTGTTCTCATTCCTTGGGAGTGCAATTGAGCACAAGAGTTGTGCAAAGTGTACAAAGGTTGAAGATAGTTTCAAGGTTTGAAACCCGAGGAGTTGCTGACAGACTATTGCTACAAGGAGTGCGCAAAGTCAGAGGTGTTCAGCTCTTGAAGTATTGGAAGAGTTGTCGCAAGGAATGCGTGCAGGAGGTTCTCGAAAGGTTTTGAAGTTGTGGAAGATCTCAGAAGGATTCAAACCAAATAATTTTTCAAAGGGAAGGAACGAATGGTCAAATAAATTCTGTGTGGAGGATTTGCGAAATCTCGTCAGTCATCCGATCTATTAGAGAAGCAAGGAGGTTATGACCGTTTCCAAAGTTTCAATCTCAAGAGATCATGAGTGTTGGATCCTCACTCAATTACCCATCAGCCGTAGGATTTGACTGGAGTTGCACGAGGGTTAAACTCTCACAGATAGAGTGAAGGTCCTGAAAGGCATCGGGATATCGAGGTGTTGGAGCTCGGGATATCAAGAGTTCTGTGGATAGGGGATCGGGTTAATTTAGGGTGAAAACCCCGATTTTGATCTGGACTGCCCATCTTGAAGGGATACGTGGTGGAGATCAAGCACCCGTCGGTATTTTGACTATCAGGGTTTCAAGTTGATAGGGAACTAAAACATCGGGGAATCGCAAGTCGCGAAATCCCGAGACTGAATCTGGAATGTCCATTTGTTGAGACAGGTGGCGATAATCAAGAGCTCATCACCATTTTACATGTCAGATTTTCAGGATTCAAGAGGACAGGAGGACATCGGCATTTGACTTCGCGAAATTGCGAGAAGCGATCAGGACCGTCCATCATAGGAGGATGCGTTGCAGAGATCTAAGCATCCAGGAAATTTCCCGAAAAGAAAGCCATCTATCGACATTACGGGATTCGAAAAATCGGGAATCCTGAGGACAAAGCGTTTGCGCATTTCAAAAATGCAAAGTCCGGAATCCCAATAAGGTGGGAAGCTCCACTGTAGGGCCAACTAACGTCATATCAGGATATCGGGGATTCTGAGGACAAAGTGTCCATGCATTTCGGCATTTGAAAGCCCAAAACCCCGAAAGGAGATAGGACTGCGATCACATAAGGGGAGGTTGTGTGGACCAGGAGTCTAGCCCAGGGGACTAATTGAAGTCAAAGCATCTCGGGATATTGGAGATCGAAAAATCGGGAAGGTAAAGGTTTATGACATCAGGGATTGGAAAACCCCAAAGTCCGAATTCTACTTTTCTATGGTGAACGGAGAAGCGATTAGGCCTAAAGGATGTAAGGAGCAGAAAAACCTTGTGGGTTGATTTTATCAGAGATTCTGAGGAGGGATCAAAGAGCCACTTTGGCTCGAAGGTGGAATTAGAACGATCCTTAAGACCGGGAGGTCAGTGCAGAGACCTTTGCCGAGGCAGAGGGTGTGTCTGCATCAGGTTTGGTATCAAAGCTCAGAAAGGATTCTTTGCTTTCTATGGCAAGGAAAAGGAAAATTCACCATGTTGCCAAGAAGAAGGGATAGACAATCACCCAATCTGGAAGAGGAAAGGGAAATTTCCATAGGAAGGGGTAGGCAGGTGCAGAATCCAGAAGTAGAAAGAGATCTGCATAACATATGCGCCAGACTTGTGGACATGGAGATAAGACAAAGGCACACAGCTGATGTAGGAGATATCAGTGAGTCTGAAAATGAATATGATACTGGACATGAAGAAGAGGAAGTTGCAGCCGAAGATGTAGCAAATGAACGTTTGATTAGAGCTATTGCAAGAATGGGTGCAAGAGCGAAAATGGACATTCCAGTTTATGAAGGAAACCTGGATGTTGAAGAGCTTGTAGATTGGATTAGAGCTCTAGACACATATTTTGACTATGAAAATGTCGAAGAGGACAAGAAGGTCAAACATGCTATCACAAGATTGAAGGGACATGAAACATTGTGGTGGGATGAACTACAAGCTGACAGACGCTGCAAAGAAAAGCAAAAAATCAAGAGTTAGGATAGGATGATTGCGAAGATGAAGGAAAAATTCATTCCTAGAGATTACCAGATTACTCTGTTTCGAAGAATGCAAAATTTGAGACAGAAGCTGATGACAGTGAAGGAATATACTGAAGAATTCTACAGGCTGAACATCAGGGCAGGGCATCGGGGAAGTGATGATGAAAAGGTTGCCAGGTACTTGAATGGCTTGAGATATGACATTCAGGATGAGATAAGTATGTTGACCATCCAAATAGTGGAAGATGCTTATCAATTGGCTCTAAAAGATGAAGAGAAGCTGGGCCGAAAACAGGGTCAAAGAGGGCGAGGCAGAAGTCATCCCAGAGGCAAATTAGTTGCCTAGGATAAAAACCAGAAGCCCAAGGAAGACTGGAAGAAACCTCAGACTTGAACTGAGAGAGGAGGAACCTCACAGTGAGGGAAATATGCTGAACCAAGAGGGCATCATACCGAACAAAGAGGATATTATGCTGATAATAATATCTTTCCTCGTACTAGAGGTAGAGGAAGAGGAAGAGGTGGAGTAATAAAATGCTTCACGCGTGGAAAGAATGGACGCAAATCTTATGAATGTCTAGATAAGAAGAAAGAGTGTGGAGAAACTCACATCACCGAAGCTCATAGGCGGAATGTTGAGGCAGAAGATGCTGAAGGTGAAAGATCGTTGATGATGCGAAAGGTTCTTTTGACACTAGAGAAGGAAGTGGAGAGTTCAGTCCAAAGAAATAGACTTTTTTGGACTGCTTGAAAAACCAAGGACAGGGTATGCAAGGTCATTGTGGACAGTGGTAGCACAGATAATCTTGTTTCAACAGAGATGGTAGAAAAGCTGGAGCTGGAGACGATTGAACATCCAAGTCCATATAGAGTTTCATGGCTACAAAAAGGACATTAGGTAAATGTCACTAAACAATGTTTAGTTGAATTTAAGATAGGAGGATATAATGATAAGATACTCTGTGATGTTATTCCCATGGATGTTTGTCATCTATTTCTAGGTAGACCATGGAAATATGATAGAAATGTGATTCACGATGGGAGGATGAATACATATACCTTAGAAAAGAATGGGAGGACTCAGATGTTACTTCCAATCAAAGATAAGGAGGTGAAACCAGAAGTAAGTAACATTGTACTTCTCAGGAGTGGGAAGAAACTCCTTAATGAGGTCAAGAAGAAGGAGGAACCACAATTCATTGTGGTCAGGAAGCCGACGATTGTTTTAACCAGCACAAGGATAGATGATCTACCAAAAGAGGTTCAGGAACTGCTGGGAGAGTTCGCTGACATAGTAGTGGACGAACTACCTCATTCGTTACCACCAATCAGGAGTGTGAGTCATTGCATTGATCTCATACCCGGAGCCAGTTTACCGAACAAAGCAACGTACAGATTAACGCCGCAGGAGAATGAAGAGGTCAAAAGACAAGTTCAGGATTTATTAGATAAAGGGTTGGTTAGAGAAATCTTGAGTCCATGTGTTGTTTCGACAGTACTCAGTCCAAAGAAAGACGGAGGCTGGAGGATATGTACTGATTCAAGAGTGATTAATAAGATAACAATCAAGTACAGTTTCCCATTGCCAAGGATGGATGACCTGATGGATTGCTTAAGTGGAGCAAATTTTTTTTCGAAGATTGATTTGAAAAGTTGTTATCACCAGATTCACATGAGAGAGGGTGATGAATGGAAAAAAACCTTCAAAACTAATGAAGGGTTGTATGAATGGTTTGTTATGCTGTTTGGATTAACAAATGCACCAAGTACTTTTATGAGATTGATGAATGAAGTCCTGAAAGATTTCATCGGAAAATTTGTTATCGTATATCTTGATGATATATTGATTTTCAGCAAAACAGAGACTGAACACTTGAAACATTTGGCTACAGTAGTGAAGAGGCTACAACAGGAAAAGCTGCTGATAAACATGAAGAAATCCTCATTCATGAAGACATAGCTCATTTATTTGGGATTTGTTATATCTGCAGACAAGTTGAGGATGGATCCAGATAAGGTCGAAGTGATTAAGAATTGGCCATCACCAAAGAACATATTTGAGGTGAGGAGTTTTCATGGATTAGCTAGTTTCTACCGAAAGTTCATCAGGAATTTCAGTGGAATTAGTGTAGCAATGATGAATATAGTGAAGAAAAGACATAAGTCTTTTCACTGGACAGAAGAGGCTGAAAGGAGTTTTAATCTATTGAAGAGGAAAATCACGGAACAACCAATTTTGGTGTTGCTGGATTTCCGAAAGACCTTTCAAGTGAAATGCGATGGGGCAGTCTTAAGTCAAGAAGACAACACGATAGCGGATTTCAGCGAGAAGCTGAATGAAGCGAAGGTGAAGTACTCCACATATGACAAGGCATTGTATGCTATCATTCATGCATTAAAGAAGTGGAGACATTATTTGGTTCCAAAGGAGTTTGTCCTATAAAGTGACAATCATGCACTACAGTTTGTGACCCAACAAGAGAAGTTGAATCAAAGACATGTAAAATGGGTTGAATATATGCAAAATTTCATTTTTGTGATTAAACATGTTTTTGTTACTACTAACAAAGTTGTTGATGCTTTGAGCAGGAAGTGTTTGCTATTGCAGGAGTTCAAGGTCAAAACATTGGGTTTTGATGATCTCAGGGATATGGACGCAGGTGATCCAAATTTTAAGGATGCGTATGAAGCAGCTGAGAATCCAGTCGTGAGAGATAAAAGAAAATGGGCAGAATACATGATCCGGGAAGGATTGTTGTTTAAGGGCAATCAACTTTGTATTCCAAAATGCTCCATGAGGGAGAATTTGCTGAAGGAGAAACACAGTGGAGGATTGGTTGGACACTTCAGTCATGAAAAGACATTCACAAAACTGAATGACTCATACTTTTGGCTAGGAATGTGAGTAGAAGTTAAAATATTTGTGGACAGATGCAGAATTTGTCAACATTCGAAAGGAAGGAGGCAAAATGTTGGATTTTATCAACCATTTCCCATACCTGAGAGGCTGTGGGATGCAATCAACATGGATTTTATATTGGGGTTGCCAAGAACACAAAGAGGATTTGACTCAATCTTTGTGGTGGTGGATAGATTTTATAAGATGGAACGTTTCATTCCATGTCAGAAAACCAACGATGCAACTCACATTGTGAACCTATTTTTCAAAGAAGTCATTCAACTTCATGGCTTACCAAGGAGCATAGTTTCGGATAGAGATACGAAGTTGGTAGGAAACTTTTGGAGGACATTATGGAAGAAGCTAGGAACTAACTTATCATTTAGTTTAGCTTATCATCCTCAGATGGATGGACAAACTGAAGCAGTGAACAGAAGTCTGGGAGACTTGCTGAGGAGCTTGGTGACAGAACACCACAACTAATGGGACAACATATTACCACAGGCAGAGTTTGCGTATAACGACTCAGTTAACAGAAGCACAGGGCAGAGTCCATTTCAGATTGTTTATGGCATACAACCAAGAGGGATTTCTGAGTTGAGGGATACAGAATTGAATGGAACTACGAGCACTAGTGCAGAAGATTTCACAGAGGCGATGAAGGAAATTCACAACCAAGTGAAGGAGCGATTGCAGAATTCAAGCCAGGAGTATAAACGCAGGGCAGATCAGCACAGAAGACAACTTCAATTTGAAGTTGGTGACTTGATTCTGGAACATCTGAGAAAGGAAAGGTTCCCAAGGGGAACATATAATAAACTGAAGATGAAGAAAATCAGACCATGCAAGGTCTTGAAGAAATTTGGGACAAATGCTTACGAGATTGAATTACCCAATGGGATCGAAATTTCTCCAATATTCAATGTCTCGGATTTGTACCCATATAAACCTGAGGAAGTGGAGATAGAAAATGAGCAACCAGAGGTGCAGTGGCGAAAGCAGATGCTAGTTACAGAAAAGCCGCAGATGGAGTACATACTGGACAAAAGACTGAGTAGAAAGACTAGGCGAAGGCAATATTTCAAGTATTTGTTCAAGTGGAAGGGCCATCCAGTTGAAGATGCCAGCTGGGAGAATGAAGAAGAAATATAGAAGCATGGACAGACCGTGCGCGAACTCATGGACAGGAGCCCATGAAAATTTTCAAGCGAGGGAGTATGATGCAGGAGCATCGCCAGCGTCAAGCGAGCGTGGGGCAGGGGACAACGCATTTTGACATATGATAAAGTTATTTGAATCATTTTGAAAATTTGATGTGTCAAACATAAATGTAATAATTAAAGAGGGAGGTGTACTTGTAATATTGTAAATAGACCTTGAGCATGCCGCTCTCGTCTGAAGTAGATAGAAGCGTTTATGACAGTTAATGCAAGTAGGTAGAATTGAATTCCTAGATTAGACAGTTTTAGAAGGAATGAGGGAAACAAGATATAGACACCCTCACTTGTACCATTGTGGAAAAGGGAGAAAAAGCATAGAGGATAAGCAGAGAGTTGTGTAGCAAACTCCATGTACAAAAGTTTTGAATTAATACAAGAAAGTTGTGATTCAGACTCATAGTGTTCGTGTATTCTCTGTGTATGCATTTTTGAATGTTATGCTCATGAATGTTTTACTCTTTCTGTCATACAATTGTTTTTATGCTATGTATGAATTATTTCTTGTTGAATGTCTGAAATCTGAGAGAGAGAGAGAGTAAGAGAAATGAGTTTCAATTGTTTCTCTATCTGAGCAAGAGTTCCTGCAAGGAGTGCAGTTGAATTTGTCCGCAAGGAGTGCATCGGAAAAGTGTTCAGAGGTTTGTCTCTAAAAGCTCAAGAGAGATAGCTTTTGTTCTCATTCCTCAGGAGTGCAATTGGGCACAAGAGTCATGCAAAGTGTGCATAGGTTGAAGATAGTTTCAAGGTTTGAAACACGAGGAGTTGCTGACAGACTATTGCTGCAAGGAGTGTGCAAAGTCGGAGGTGTTCAGCACTTGAAGTATTGGAAGAGTTGCCGCAAGGAATGCGTGTAGGAGGTTCTCGAAAGGTTTTGAAGTTGTGGAAGATCTCAGAAGGATTCAAACCAGATACGTCATCGAAGGGAAGGAACGAACGGTCAAAAAACTCCTGTGTGGAGGATTTGCAAAATCCCATCAGTTGTTCGATCTGATAGAGAAGCAAGGAGGTTACGGTCGTTTCTAGAGTTTCAAGCTCAAGAGATCGTGAGTGTTGGATCCTCACCGAATTACCCATCAGCCATAGGATCTGACTGGAGTTTCACGAGGGTTAAACTCTCACAGATAGAGTGAAGGTTCCGAAAGGCGTCGTGATATCGAGGTGTTGGAGCTCAGGATATCGGGAGTCCTGTGGACAAGGGATCGGGTTACTTTAGGGTGAAAACCCCTATTTTTTTCTAGGCCACCCATCTTGAAGGGACGCGTGGTGGAGATCAAGCACCTATCGGTATTTCGGCTACCGAGGTTTCAAGTTGATAGGGAACTAAAACATCGGGGAATCACAAGTCGTGAAATCCCGAGACTGAATCTGGAACGTCCATTTGTTGATACAGGTGGCGATAATCAAGAGCTCGTCGGCATTTTTCATGTTGAATTTTCAGAATTTAGGAGGACAAGAGGACATCGGCATTTGAATTCACGAAACTGTGAGAAGTGATCAGGACCGTCCATCATAGGAGGATGTGTGGCAGAGATCTAAGCATTCGAGAAATTTCTCGAAAAGAAAGCCATCTATCGGCATTATGGGATTTGGAAAATCAGGAATCCTGAGGACAAAGTGTTCACGCATTTCAGAAATGCAAAGTACGGAATCCCGATAAGGTGGGAAGCTCCGTTGTAAGTCCAGCTGATGTCATATCGAGATATCGTGGATTCCGAGGACAAAGTGTCCATGCATTTCGGCATTTGAATGCTTGAAACCTCGAAAGGAGATAGTACTGCAGTCACATAAGGGGAGGTCATGTGGACCAGGAGTCTATCCTAGGGGACTAACTGAAGTCGAAGCATCTCAAGATATCGGAGATCAAAAAATCGGGAAGGCAAAGGTTTTAGACATCAGGGATTGGAAAACCCTAAAATCTGAATTCTACTTTTCTGTGGTGAACGGAGAAGCGATTAGGCCTAAAGGCTGTAAGGAGCAGAAAAACCCTATGGGTTGATTTTATCAGAGATTCCTAGGAGGGATCAAAGAGCCACTTTGGCTCGAAGGTGGAATTAGAACGATCCTTAAGACCGGGAGGTCAGCGTAGAGACCTTTTCCAAGGTAGAGGGTGCATCTGCGTCATGTACCATTTTTAGATCTTTATTCATTACAGGTACATAGTTATGCTTATTTCAAGTTAGGGTTGTTGACTAATCCAAAATTTGTCATGTGAGACTAATGTAAAGTTTGATGAAAATGCTAGTCTCTTGTTGTTAAAGTTAAGGAAGGTTTGCAGGTATGTGATCTTATACACCAAGTCTATTACATAGTTACAAATCAGATTTGGATGATGAAATTGATGAGGGATTTTGGTTGAGGTACATGTTGGGTACATGGTTGAGACAAGTAGTTGATGAGTTGGCACATACATGAGGTGTATAGTTGATGATGTTGGTACATCTTGATGAATCATAGTTGATGAGTAATTGATACATGATTGGTAAATACTTGGTACATGGTTGGAGGCACTTGTTAGTATTGTTTTTGACACATGGTTTATGGATGATGTAGCATACTTGTATTGGTATATTATTAGAAACACATATTGATCTTGGTGATGATTATGAGTTGTTGTGTTATGCTTGGTTGATGCACATCTTTGAGAGTTTTCTTGGTGATTCATCTTGGTGAGTAGATCTAATTTGGTTGATAAGAATGATGAGATTGGTTGTTGTGATAGGTTGTTTGGATAGGTTGTTGTGACATGTTATTTGTATAGGTTTGGTGCATGGTTGATGCACTTGTTCATGGTATAGGTTGAGGTAGAGGTTGGTGCATGGTTGATGCACTTGTTTATGGCATAGGTTGATTACAGGTTGTTTGGTACAGGTTGGTGCATGGTTGATGCACTTGTTTATGGTATAGGTTGATTACAGGTTGAGGTATAGGTTGGTGCATGGTTTATGAACTTGTTTATCATACAGGTTGATTACAGGTTGTTTGGTATAGGTTGGTGCATGGTTGATGCACTTGTTTATGGTACAGTTTGATTACATGTTGAGGTACAAGTTGATGCATGGTTTAGGTTATTGGTACAGGTTGTTTGGTGCAGGTCGATTGGTACAGGTTGTTTGGTGCAGGTTTATTGGTATAGGTTTACAACAATATATTTCATAGTGATAGTGTGACAGTGGTTCCATCATTCTACTTCTACGTCAGGGTGGTTGGAAGGGGGAAGGACAGGTGGTTGTAGCCACCTTCCAGTTGTAGCCAGAGAAAATAGGGGGTTGTTGCCTCCTTCTGGTTGTAGCCAGAGAATTGGGGAGTTGAAGCTTCCCTCAGGTTGTAGCCTGAGAAACTAGGGGGTTGGAGCCTCCTTCCAGTTGCAGTTGGAAAACAAAGGAAGTTGGTGCTTCCAATGAATGTAATTCTTCAAGACATATAAGAAAATTTATTCTGTGGTTTTCTCCCGCTTTGGGTTTCCACATAAAAACACTAGTGTACTGTGTATGTGTATGATTTCTCATTTGTTCATTGTTTATTTACTCTTCAATTATTGGATGATAATGATACACTGATATAACACTTGAATTATATGGTTAAAAATAATTAAATTGATCTATTACGGATTCACCCCCCCTCTCAGTAATCCAACACCATCTTCCCTTATAAACACCTGCACAATTTGCTCCTCCTGACCACCAATTGGCATTGCAAACCCTGTCGAGGTGCAATCACATCCACCTCATCATAAACATCATAAATGAGGTATGGGGATGAATCCTCATCATGTTTAGGTGCTACCCTAATACCTTCATCATAATTATCATTAATAGTGAAATATGTTGGAGCCCCAACATTAGCTGATTGGAACATATGGTCGTCATCTGATGTTGCATCCTCACCTTTTGTTGATTCATTAGAGGTACACCCATCCAACACACTAGTGTCACCGACCTCATCGGTTTATTATAATGATGTCTCATAGGATGTTGTTTGGTATTCCTCTATGCACACTTCCTCAATATTTATATATGTATGCAAGACCCTCTATGATTATGCCAAACCCCCATCATGAATTGGGTTTTTGGCTTCATCAACCTTTCTAGGTTTGGGCCTTTTTCTCTTCTTCTCAACTAGCAAGTATAACTTCTCCCACACCCTTACCATATTATCCTGATTTTCCTTCATGCTATACATAAATTCTATCATCCCCTTGTCCATGCTGATTTTTACCTCTATTTATTTTGTAAACCATGCAATTACAAGCTGACAAAAATTGCGTGGCTTTTTCTGGAAAAACCCTGAAAATTTTCCGAAATTGAAATGTTGATAACTTTACTTCTCGGACTATGTTTTGATTGATTTTTTTTTTCAAATTGGGTATTTTTCTGAGGGGAATTTAAATATCCATTTTTTTTTCCAAATTCTTCTTAGAAAATTTCATATATGATCCTGAAGTGCACCAACCTCTTTTTTTTCCTAAAAAAAATCTGCAAAAAGACCCAATTGTTTTTTCCCTTCTTTGGCTAAGGAAAGTGCTCTGATGCAATCACAAGCTTGCATGATTATCAAATTTGATACCACTTTAGTATCCCCAATAGCTGTAGGTAGGGATTTTATGAATTACTATGCAATTATGTTATTTTTCCACACATATTTTGCATTCATTCTACTAAAGACATTTCATCAAACATATTGCAAGCATCCTAGATACATTTGGAATAGAAGAGAATCATGGAATATTTTATTTTGAATGGAGATTGAATACGACAATCCAACGACTGCTATGGTAGCTGCAATACATCAATGGAAAACACACAATATAAGACAAAAACTTGTAATAATGCCATGGCCTCCTCAACAGATGAGATCAAACCCTCCAAGTGCCACAACCTCACCAAGAAAATCACTATCCATCCTCCTCCTTGTATAGCTAGGGTGGATATTGCACCACCGAAACAAGACCAACAATGGATGGGTTTTGATAAACCCTAATGAAACAATGGCTCCAAGAGCACCATACAAGAGATCAATCAAATCGTAATGCCAAAGTGAGGCTCCGACCCCTCCTTTTATCCCTTTTCCATGCCTTCTAGAACTTTCCCTTTCTTGACCAAATCATATGTAACTTCTAAAATTTCCCCTTTTTGACTAAATCAAATATAACTTCTATAATTTTCCCCTTTTTGACTAAGTCAAATATAACCCTTATTCCCCCCCCCAATTTTCACTTTAAGATTAAAATTCACTTTCATAATGGTTAAGTAACTTATTAATCTAAAGTCAATTTATTTCTCTAATGTCACATTTAAAACATAACATCTCCTAACTAAGTGATATTAAATGACCGTAATTTTACTCATTTTTCTCCACTGACAAACCACAAAAGTCCCTTCTACTACAAAACGGGGAAACCCAAAAATTGGGACATGACAATGATCAAATGTGACTTTCTAAGCCTATTTTGTGGTATGCTACATGCCATAAAACAAGGTAAAAAATTCATATTTGATCATCCAAATGATCTCAATAAGAAAAATGTTTCACATCCCATAAGTCAATAAATCGATAAAATTAATCTTACTATGATATCACTTAATTATGTTAATTGAGGAAGGTGTGATTGATGGAGTGCACTTCACTGAGTTGTATTTTATACCATGCATTGTCTTTGACCTGCTAGAACTTCTTCTCATGTATGGATAAAAGGAGGAAAAATTTGTATTTGATCTATCACGTGGTCTTTTAACTCAAAGAACTGAGCCTCAATATGGGTGAGTGCAAGAAGGTCATGGATGAAAAAGTGGTAAGCCATGCAGTAGGAACACACAATCGCAAGAACACATGCGTGTTCTGAGGAATGTGCATGCGTTCCTAAACCTTTAGGTGTGGAGGTGGCCGAACCTCCATGAGGCTTGCCACATAGGTTTAGTGGCAAGAATGTGTGCACGTTCCTACTGATAAACTTTTTAAAGAGGCCACAAGTGTGATTTGTGGTAATTGTGCACAAACCACGCTCATGTTTATACTCTCTATGAGCGAATAGAGGAGATAGAGAGGAAGGTTCTTGCCAATGTGTCCATGTATGTTTGATTTATCTTATTTTTAACCCAATTTATTCATTTCCAATTTAGTCTTTTTCTTCCAAGAATCTAAATTAAAACAAAATTGTAATTTTATATTTTAATTAAAAAACCAACCTAATCAGGGATGATTTTAAGGATGGAAATTTATTTTAAAATGTAGAACCCTTGTTGAATATTACTAATCCTTCATATGCCAACTATAAATTTTTGGCAATATTTTTGTAAAAATATTCAAATTTCTAAGGATTTTATATAGTATGTATAAAATTTTGGCGATTTTTAAGGTAAAAGTTTTTTATCCTATAGAATTTGGGTGAATCATTTTTAGAATAGAGAATCGGTTTTTGGGAAAAACCATGGAAAATTATCCCATGAGAGAAATTTACCCCCTAAAATCATCCCTGAACCTAATTTAGATGCCATGGCTTTTAAATTATAGCATATATAATAAAATGGAACCCCAAGACAATGAAGACCGCTTAGAAGAAAACCAAGAAGATCAAAACCCCAACCCACCACAACCACCCAATGTAAACACTCAAATTGATGAGGGGTTGACTATATTGAGAACGCTTGAGGAACAATTAAGGGACACTAGAGAGACTAGCAGACCCTCCTTAGCCACTTCTTTGGAAATCATTTTGAAATCCATTGCAAGTGCCCAAGGAAAATTGACTTCTATTTCTGATTATAGGGAAAGAATGTATGAGTACTACAACACTGGTTTTGACAAGAACCAAGTCAAAGACCTGGGCATTTAAAAACCACAAATATTGACTATTTTTAGGGATCCTAGAACTAGACAGGAACTACCATTGAACAAGAAACACATCTCCATTGACTAGTGCATCCATCCCTAGATTAGTCAAAATTGGATGGATAGGTGGTATATGGTTTTTGATAAACCTCCCTGCAATAACAGGGAGATGCCCTTATATTTTCTGAGAAAATTATGGGCTGAGTTTATTTTGGGTAAGCATGTCAACTACTTTGACATTGAAGACTTCCAGGGGGTGGGTCTAGGGTCCACATAGGACCAAGATCATGCCAGGAGCGACCTCGTGTTAGGTCCTCATCCCCCTAGGCAAAGCCCTGAACCCATTACTCAACATCCTCCTATTGCAGATATTTTGAAACAAGTAAATTTAGCGATTTCATCATTGACTCATAGCCTAGTGCAACATAGTAGCTTTGTTGCACTATCTGGGTAGGAGGTGCTGACCAATGACATTGATAGAGGGGTTGGAGGTTCAACATGCACATAAGATTAAAATGAGGAGAGGACACATGGACATAATAGCCATCCATGTGAACCTCACAGATGATCGAGCTGTAGGAAGACATGTTATGGGCTTATAGAGCCCATTGTACAACATAGCTTCATGTAGGAGGTTAGTATTGTAACCCTCTTTATGTTCTTCATTGTTATACATTTATTTTGTATTATGTGTATTTATATCGATATTTTATTGTATGTTGTTTTGCAGTTGTTACGTCCTAGCAGTAGACCCTCTACGCTGATAGATGGATCAATGCCTAGCCCCACCACTGATGCAGCAATAGAGGCATCATGTTCATTGGGTGCACCCCATATGTAGGTATGTGCCACATATGATAAATTCACCATATTCATTTCTTTATTTTATGGCATCATCAAATTTTTAATGTTCTCGTGTTTCTACAGGATTTGGGACTTGGAAATGTTGGGGAATGTCCATCTAGGATGGACAAGTAACCTACGTCACATGTATGATGTGTAGAGGTAAATATATTATAATTCTCAAATTTTTTGTGTTTATGTTTTTGAATTTTACTAGTTGGTACTAATAGATCAATTTTATTAATATGTATGTCGGTTGTGGATATTTTTGCTAGTTATGGTACTATTTCACTCTTTGAGCACCTGGGCATTTCTTCTAGGTTACCTTTATCCAGGCCTAGGGAGTTGAAATCAATTGTATAGCCTATGGGGACCCATCACGGCCCACCCTCAAAATTTCCATCAACCCCATCAACCCCATTGATCAAGACTGCCACAATAGAGGTTTTCTTGGAGCAAGTTGTAAAACCTAGTGCTTCATCTTCCAGTGAATCTCCATCAAGGCCTAATATATTCACGATGCGATAATGCATTGATGATAATTTTGTGTGTTTCATGGATTTGATTTTACGAATATTTGTTTAATTGACTTGATACTTGTAACTGATGCAGGTTGAAATCGCGGAGATACTGGGGTCACGGAGGAGGGTAAGATCCTCATGATTGACAGTAGCATATGTGGTGAGTTGTCTTAGGTTAAATTACAAAGTATCATTTTGTATGTTTATTAATTCATTGAGAAAAAAAACTTATAACAATTTTTATTCTTTGTGTACTCTCTAGAGCGTCGAAGTACGCCCAGACCTAGAACCTCTCGAGGTGCTTCCTCGAGCAAGAGAAGAAATATTGATTTCCAAGATGCTCCTGAGGGTGGTGAGGGTGGAAGTGGTCAATGATTGACCAACTACTATCATTGTGTATCTAGGCCACCATATGGATGTTTTTTTATGTTAGGGAACTTGTTGTCGCTTTGTATACTGGGCACGAGTTGCCATTTTGTAAAAAAATAACAATTTAGATGATGTTGTGTGTGTGTGTATATATATATATATATATATATATATATATATATATATATATATTTCATGGCACATTTTTTTATGAATCTCAATGTTTCTGCATTTTATGTTGATGAATATATGAATTTCAAAGTGTTTTAATTCCAAAATGTATGAATTTTGTGTGTATTAATCCCTTGTTTTTTTTCTAAAGTTATTATAAATACTTGCATTACGCATTAAGGAATATCTTATGGTGGAAAATATTGCTAAGTGCTAAATCCATAAGCAATTAATGGTGCTCAAGTAGTATCGCTTGCTAATCAACCATGTATCTCTACATCATTGATAGATCATTCCTTCTGAATTATTTGCATGAATGTTGTGGATATCCATATTCTAACTCACAACCAACAATGCATGGACTGCCACTTGAATTATATCCATCTAAATCCAATGACAATCCACACTCAAATAGTGGTCACTTGAAAATATTGTGACCTAATAAATGGAATATTACAATAATTTATTATAGAAATAAATTTTCCCATTTATCTTCTACATAATTGTAAATCACTTAACAATCTCAGCTCAATGTTATGTCAAATTAACCTCCATAACTAGTACTATAATTACTCAATTACGAAGATGAAATAAGCTAAAATTCAAGTATGCAAGTACACAACATTTGGACAACCCAAACACTTCATATATATTTAGAATATGAAGTACATGCACCTACCAATATCTTATCAGGGGTTGTTAGAAGTCGGGCTCTTCAAATCCTAGCGATGGAAACCATAAGATAACATTAGCCAATAGCTCACTCCATTAGAGATCATCAACAAGGTAGTATGCACAATGGTAAGTCCTTTTTGGAATCTACATTTGTATCCCACACTTGTACAATATCAACTCCCTTTATATTCTCGATAACAAGTACATTAGGTAGCACCAGGGTTTTAAAATGCCACAAAACCCTAACTTCTTCTCTTACCATAGCTACAATATAAAATTATTTCTTTTCTCCTGTAGGTATAATTCCAAGTATTCCTAGTCTCCATAGGAAAAAACCTTGAACCTAGTCTTCCCTTGACATTCCTTTGAGAAGCCTAGTTGTTAGTTTCTTAGTTGATTCAATCCATAATTTGACCATTTTCTCGGCCACACACATTTTTCCCCTCTTTCTATGCATGACATATATAAAATAATTTGATTTATGTGTAACCATTCATAAATTCCAAAAAGATGAATCAATGACTCATTAATGCACTCATGTTTTCTTAGCTTGTTTAGTGGGTATATGTAAATTTCGTTAAACCCATCAATTATTAATAACATTTATTCAGTCTTCCATGATGTCCACTAAACTTATTGATTTTGATCAATAGAATGAGAGAGTTCACATGGAAACTAGATCTTAGCATGGGTATCATTTTCCACCTACAAATAAATATTTTGAGATCACATTTCATGACACACCATAAAAAGTAATGCTATGCTACCAAAATTCCTCCAGGGAGACTTGAAAGCATTATTATTTTCCCTTCAAAATCTATGAGAGTTTATTGCACACTCCTACCAAATTTTTGGGTTAGAGAACACAAGGAGACAAAGGACCCTCCCAAACCCAATCCCACATACCTATCGATGCCATGCCATTGTCATTCCTTTCCAAGTCATTCCATGACATGCCATTTCCATTCCATTGCTATTTCCACATCATTTCCATGTCTTTCCATGACTTTCCATGCCATGCCATTGACATGCTTTGCCAAGCCATGCCATGCCAAGCCATGCCATGCCAAGCCATGCCATGCCATACCATTTCCTTTCCTTTCCATGCCATGCCATTGCCATGCCATTTCCAATCCATGGCATTGCCAATCCATGCCATGCCATGCCATTGCCATGCCATTTCCATGCCTTTCCATTCCATGACATTTCCATGATTTTCAAGCCATGCCATGGCATGCCATTTCCATTTCCATTCCATTCCATTGCATTCCATTGTCATGTATTTTCCCATGTCTTGTCATGTAGTTTCCCATTTTAACCTATATAAAAACAAATATAACGTTCCATAAAATTATGCAAGGAAAAAGTCAAATCAAAATGTGGATTGCAATGAAACAAGAATAACAAGAAAAGAAGCATTGTCATGCCATTGACATGCCTCAAAATTAAACCCTTGGAATATACCTTGAATCCTTTTATTACATTTCCGTGATAATTTTCATCCCTTTAGGGCTTGATGTCTTGAATATTTTAGGGCTTTCATGTGTCATCTTTCATTTCAGCATACATTTGTTATATAAACCCTAGTTTAAGCTTGCATTTTTAGCTCATTTTCATTTAATGATTACTTGTTTTAAAAGCTGTTATATTTGTCCTTGTATTTCCTTTTCTTGGCTTTCCTTTCCATGCCATACCATTCCAATCCTTTCCTTTGCATGCCCTGCAATGCCATGCCTTGCATTGCCTTGCCTTTCCATGCCATGCCTTGCCATGCCATTCCTTGTCATTCCATTCCTTGACTTGCATTGCCTTGCCTTGCCTTGCCACGCCATGCCATGCCTTGCATTGCCTTGCCTTGCCATGCCATGCCATGCCTTATATTTGCATGTCTTGCATTGCCTTGGCTTTCCATGCCATGCATTTCCTTTCCTTTCCATGCCATGCCATGCCATGCATTTCATTGACTTGTCTTGCCTTGCCATGCCTTGCATTTCCTTTCCTTGCCTTGCCTTACCTTGCCATGCCTTTATTTTGTATGCCTTTCCATGCCTTGCCTTGAAATGCCATGTCATGCCATGCCTTTCCTTACCATGCCATTCTATGCATGACTTTCAATACCTTTCCTTTCCATGCCATGCCTTGCCTTGCCATGGTATGGTATGGTATGGTATAGTATGGCATGTGTTTCCATGCCATGCCTTGCATTTCCTTTCCATGGTATGGTATGGTATGGTATGATATGCCTTGCCATGGTATGGTATGGTATGGTATGGTGTGGTATGGTATGCCTTGCCATGCCAGACAATCCTTTGCCTTTCTTTTCCATGGTATGGTATGGTATGCCTTGCCTTGCCATGGTATGGTATGGTATGCATTGATTTTCCTTGGCATTGTATGGTATGGTATTCCTTTCATTTCCTTGCCATGGTGTGGTATGGTATGGTATGTTATGCCTTGCCTTTCCATTGCCATTCCTCGCAATTAAACCCTTGGAATACACCTTGACACCTTTTATTACATTTATGTCATAACTTTCAACCCTTTAGGGCTTGATGTCTTGAATATTGTAGGGTTGTCATGTGTCATATTGCATTTAAACATGAATTTGTTATCTAAACCCTAGTTTAAGCTTTCATTTTTAGCCCCCTTTCATTTAATGATTAATTGGTTTAAGGGATGTTATATTTTTCCTTGTATTGCCTTGCCTTGGCTTGCCTTGCCACGCCATGCCTTTGCATGCCCTGCCATGCAATGCATTGCATTGCCTTGCCTTGCCATTCCATGCCTTCCCATGCCATTCCTTGCCTTGCCTTGCCACGCCATGCCATACCTTGCCTTGCCTTGCCTTCCCATGTCATTCCTTGCCTTGCCTTGCCACGCCATGCCATACCTTGCCTTGCCTTGCCTTTCCATGTCATGTAATGCCTTGCCTTTGCATGCCTTACCATACCATGCATTGCCTTGCCTTGCATTGCCTTGAATTTACATGCCATGCATTGCCTTTCCTTGCCATGCCATGCCATACCTTGCATTTCCTTGCCTTGCCTTGCCATGCCTTGCATTGCCTTACCTTACCTTTCCATGCCTTTCCTTTGCATGCCTTTTCATGCCATTCCTTGCCATGCCTTTCCATGCCTTGCCTTGCCATTCCATGTCATGCCATGCCTTGCCTTACCATGCCATGCCATGCCTTGCCTTGACTTGCCATGATATGGTATGGTATGGTATGGTATGGTATGCCTTGCCATGACATGCCATGCATTTCCTTGCCATGACATGCCATGCCTTGCCATGGTATGGAATGCATTTCCTTGCCTTACCATGGTATGGTATGATATGCATTTCCTTGCCTTTCCTTGCCAAGACATGGTATGGTATGGTATGGTATGCCTTGCCATGCCATGCCTTTCCTTTCCTTTCCATGGTATGGTATGGTATGGTATGTCTTTCATTTACTTTCCTTGCCAAGCCATGGTATGGTATGGTATGGTATTTCTTTCATTTACTTTCCTTGCCAAGCCATGGTATGGTATGGTATGGTATGCCTTGCCATGCCATGCCTTTCCTTGCCTTGCCATGGTATGGTATGGGATGGTATGCCTTGCCTTGCCTTGCCATGGTATGATATGGTATGTCTTTCCTTGCCTTGTCTTTCCAAGGCATGGTATGGTATGCCTTGCTATGGTATGGTATGGTATGGTATGGTATACCTTTCCTTGCTTTGCCATGGTATAGTATGCCTTTCTATGGTATGGTATGGTATGGTATGCCTTGCCATGGTATGGTATGGTATGATATACATTGCCTTGCTTTTCCATGGTATGGTATGCCTTTCATTTCCTTGCCTTACCAAGCCATGGTATGGTATGATAAGGTATGGTATGTCTTTCATTTCCTTGCCTTTCCAAGCCATGGTATGGTATGTCTTTCATTTCCTTGCCTTTCCAAGCCATGGTATGGTATGTTATGGTTTGTCATGCCATGCCTTGCCATGGTATGGTATGGTATAGTATGGTTTTCCTTGCCATGCCTTGCCATGGTATGGTATGGTATAGTATGGTTTTCCTTGCCATGTCTTGCCATGCCTTGCCATGGTATGGTATGCATTTCCTTACCATGGTATGGTATGGTATGGTATGGTTTTCCTTGCCACGACTTGTCTTTCCATGCCATGATTTTCCATGACATGTCTTGCCTTTCCTTGCCATTCCTTTCCATACCATGCATTTCCATGTCATGCTTTTCCATACCATGCCTTTCCATGCCATGCCATGCCATTCCATTCCTTACCATGCCTTCACTTTCCATGCCTTGTATTTCGATACCATGTCTTTCCATACCATGCCTTTCCTTGCCATGTCATGCCATGCCTTGCCATGTCATGCCATGCCTTTCCATGTCATGCCATGCCTTCACTTCCCATGCCATGCCATGCCATGGCTTTCTTTTCCATGCCATTACTTTCCATACCATGCCTTGTCATTCCATGCCTTGCCATACCATGCCATGCCATGCCTTTCCATGCCTTCACTTTCCATTCCTTGCCTTCACTTGTCATGCCTTGCCTTGCATTCACTTGCCATGCTATGCCATGTCATACCTCGACTAAATGAACAAGTTTAATACATAAATGAACAAGTTTAATACGTAACTAATGCTTGTACTAAATGAATAAGTTTAATATGTAAAAATTACAATCAAAGGATTCATTAAGAATGTAATTCTACAACTTGTTATCCCATATATTTTATATAAAAATACTTGCATGAGAATTTCAATGTCATAACATAAGCTCTCTTTACTCATATATCTAAGGTATCATATATTTCTCTAACATGGATTATCATAAGTAATAGGATTTACCTAAACCTAGACCTAGACCTATACCTTTCCTTGTCTTTCAATGTCATGCCATTCTTAGTCTTGCCATGTCTTGGCTTCGATTTCCTTGCCATTGCCTTTCCTTGCATTTCCATACCAAGATGTCCCTGAATGGCTTGAGGAGGCAAGTTGCAACTCGTGACAAAACTCAAACCAAGACTCATACTAGTGAACTATCAATTTCATTGGATATGTAGCACCATGTTTCATCTAGTGAGGCCCCTCCACTATCATTCCATCCACTGAAAAACTGTTTGTTGGAGTATCTCTGGCACTCAGGGTTTTTCTCAATGAGGCATAGTGCAATTTTTGAAGAGGAGGTCGATTTTCAATAACACTATGTTGGGAATTTCTGGGTAGTGTAGTCGCATGGGCCTTGTCCAAACAAACTTGTAGGATCTTACAAAACTCTGTTATGCTACTAGGTTTGGATTTTATGCCCCCGAACCAAATGTGAGGTATTTGTGGGTAGTGCAGTTGCATAGGCCTTGGCCAAAAAACTTGCGGGAGCTTAAAAAACTCTGTTATGCTGCTTGATTTGGATTTTATTCCCTTGAACCAAATTGGCCACATGTCCCTAAATGGATTGAGGAGGAGATTTGAAACTCACGATAAAACTCAAACCAAGACTCGGATGGATGAACCGTAAGTTGCATTGGATCTAGAGCACCGAGTTTTAGCTAGCAGGGCCCCTCTGCTATCATTTTATCCACTGGAAAAAGCTCTGGCACTAGGGTTTTTCATAATGAGGCATAGTCCAAGGAAAGGCAAGGCATGGAATGACATGGGGAGGCATGGAAAGGCAAGGCATGGCATGGAAAGGAAAGGCAAGGAAAGAGAAGGCATGGAAAGGCAAGGAATGGGAAGGAATGGAAAGGAAAGGAAAGGCATGGGAAGGAAAGTCAAGGCATGGCATGGCATGGCAAGGCAAGGCAAGGCAAGGAAATGCATGGCATGAAAAGGCATGACAAGGAAAGGAAAGGAAAGGAAAGGTAAGGCATGAAATGGAATGACAAGGCATGCAAAGGTAATACATGGAATGGAATGGCATGGAAAGGTAAGCCACGACAAGGCAAGGAATGGGAAGGCATGGAAAGGAAAGGCAAGGAAAGGTAAGGCAAGGAATGGAAAGGAAATGAAAGGCATAGAAAGTGAAGGCAAGTGAAGGTAAGTGAAGGAAAGACATGACAAGGGAATGCAAGTGAAGGCAAGGCAAAGCAAGGAAATGCATGGTAAGGAAAGGAAAGGAAACACAAGCCAAGGAAATGCAAGGAATGACATGGCATGGAAAGGAAAGGCAATGTGTTAGGGTCCTAACCCTCACATAGGTATAACAATATATTTGGATGTAATAAAGGTCAATATTAATAAGGCCTTGCAATAAAATAGAATAAGTTGAATGTAAGAAGGCCTAATAGAAGCATCCTCTTATAGAAGGATCTTCCTCTAGATGTTTCTTTTCATAGACATATTTAGTATAAATAGGAGTCGAGGGTATGAGAACCCTAGCTTGGAGATTATTGTAATAGAGCTATGTTCGAATATAGGTTTCCCCCTCGAAGAGGTCCATGAACATTGCTCTCATAATCAAAGTGTTATTCCTATTATTATTCTAATATCATTTCAGTGTTATTGTGGTGATTGTTCTAGTTATATCGCTGTTGTTCTGCCATTTCTAGCATTTTATTTATGTTCTGCATACTTTTTATATCTGGTATATTACAAGTGGTATCAGAGCACTTTCCTTGGCAGAAATTGTGGGTAATTTGTTTTTTCAGGGTAGAGATGTATTTCGACGTATTTAAGCCACAAAGATCTGTCACTACACGCCCAAACCCATGATTGATGGATTCATACATGCAAGAAATACAAGTAGTTCTTAAGCACACATCTGTTGGCCACCCTTGTAACCCTTGTTGGTACCCCTTCGAGTGGTAGCGCATCCGACAACACCTGTGTACGGATTGGCCTAGATTTCCTGAAGCCCTCTTTAGATAAACTGATCGACCGCCTAACTGTTATAGTGCCACCGAGAATAGCACTCGGGAAGATACTCTCTAGTACCTGGGTAGTCGGGTAGTACGACTAAGGGTATGGTCTATCCTCCTTAGCTAGTTCCATGAGATATTGGGTCGAGAAATACTGTTGGACCCTGCACGTGTATCAGAGATATATAGCACAAGGAAAACCCTTGTCTGTTGAACCCTTGAATACCTAACCCTTGGGGACAGAAACATAAACAAATTAAAACAAACAAGATCTATTTCCGTGTAACTGTGTTTGGGTTGCCAAGTAACTACACATTTCTTCCTGGTTAAGCATTTGGGCATTTCATCACTGCAATATTCGTCAGACTGGAGTATAACTCCACAGGTGTAAAAAAAAATAAAAATTGAGACCTATTCCATTGGATTCATCTCTTCGCCCTTATCACATTCATACATATCATTTTTCAGCAAAAAATTTTGACCCCACCCACCCCTTTTCGGTTCCCTTGTCCTCATGGCCCATAACCATAGCCAAGAATTGGAAGCTCACTTCAATACCTTGCAATCTAGTCTCATTGAGACCCAACAAGAAGTGAAACAACTCAGTTCTAATCTTTCCACCATCAATAAAACCATGAAGTCCTCAATGGAGGAAATCAAACAAGACCTGACCACCCAGCTTGAATCTATCTTTTCGACACTCTGCACCAAGCTGCATATCCCTATAGATAACCCTTCCTCTGACTCACCTCCACATACTGAAGGTGAACATTCCTCTCATTCCTATAACTTTCAGCACCAACACTTTCAACGTGACCTACGCCTTCCATAGTTCGATGTGACCAAATTTGATGGCTCAGACCCCACTAGTTGGGTAACCCAAATGGAACATTATTTCTCTTTGTACGACATTACATATGACTTGGCCAAACTCCGGTACGATGTTCTCCATCTAGATCAAGAATGTTGGAAATGGTGGAAATGGAGCAAAACTTCCCATCAAGGGTATATTGCTTGGACACACTTTGTGGCAGAGCTTTATGAACTCTTTGACACTGACACCAACCATTTGGGTTGTTTGAAAAAGTTCAAACAAACAGGAACAATGGAAGACTTTATAGCTTCCTTTGAGCGCCTAGAATATTGGATAGAGGGCATGTCTGATGCATTTTTTCGAGAGTGTTTTATCAGTGGACTCAAGGATGAGATTCGGGCCCATGTCCTCATGTCTCAGCCTCAGATTTTGGTGGGGGCTACTAAAAGAGATAAAGAAGCACAACAAGTTGTGTCTTCTCAAAACCAAAAACCCTCCTTTATCCCTCGCCCTAAACCAGTAAATCCCACTACTCCCTCTACTCCACTAAAGATCCAAAAATTGACTAGGGATGAAATGGTTGAATGCCAACTCAAAGGAATTTTTTATAATTGTGATGACAAATATTTTCCGTGTCACAAGTGTAAGGAAAAAAAGATTTTTATGGCCATATCTGAAAATATTTCGGAAGAGGATGTTGAAACTCCCCTTATGTCTGAGTCACCTGAAACCAATGACATAACCCCTCCCTCAGACCCTCCCAAAGTAGAACTGGTCATTTCCCTCAATGCTCTCACTAGTTTCTCCACTCCCCAAACCCTCAAGCTAATCAGTTACATCAAGCATTAGAAGGTCATCATTCTGCTTGATAGTGGAAGCACCCTTAATTTTATTCATTGTCACATTGTCGAAGAAACTCATTGCTACATCCATGTTGTCAATAATTTCCAAATCATGATTGCCAATGGTGGCTCCATGAAATGTGGAGGGCATTGTGAAAATGTGTGTCTCCATATTGGTGACTACCACCTGAAATCTCATATGTTCGCTATAGACATGGGCGGTTGTGACATTGTGTTGGGTGCATATTGGATAAGGACTTTGGGTCCCATTCTCATGGATTTTAAGGAATTAACCATGCAATTTGACCAGGAGGGCCACCAATATAAGTTCCAAGGCATCACTGTCAGTTCACCTGAGATAATTAGTTCCCATCGCATGGAAAAGCTGCCCAAAAAAGGTCATTCTGGTGTTATTGCCCAACTCCATGCCATACAAGCAACATAGACACCCTCAGTGCCACAAGACCTCCAAGCCATCCTCTCTAAACATCAAATGGTCTTTTCCACTCCCCAGGGACTCCCTCCTTCCCGTGGTGTTCATGATCATTCCATTCTCCTTGTACCCGAAAGCCTTCCTCCCAATATATGTCTGTATCATCACCCCTTTTCCCAAAAAAATGAAATTGAGAAAATGGTCCAGGAACTCATTAATGTAGGCGTTATCCGCCCTAGCACAAGCCCCTACTCTTCTCCTGTGGTCATGGTCCTGAAGAAAGAAGGTTCTTGGTGAATGTGTCCTAACTTCCGTGCCCTCAACAAACTTACCATTAAAGAAAAATTTCCCATTCCTGTCATTGATGACCTCCTGGATGAATTGAGTGGTGCCCAATTCTTTACTAAACTTGATCTTCATTCGGGCTACCACCATATACGTATGAAAGAAGCAGATATTCCCAAGACTACCTTTAGAACTAATGAGGGCCACTATGTGTTTTTGGTCATGCCCTTTGGCTTGTGTAATGCCCCCTGTACCTTCCAAAGCCTCATGAATCATGTCTTTCATCCTTTTCTATGTCATTTTGTATTAGTTTTGTTTGATGATATCTATTGGGCCTGAGATATGATCAATTTATGACAGTTATTAGACACTTTTTGCTGAATGTACATATGTGTTTTTCACGTTTTGAAGGAGATTTTTGAAGAATTTTATGCTAAAACAGTATGATCGATATTGGGTACGTATGATTCATGTTTAATGATTATATTGAGTATAATTCATCATGTTTTTATGCTTCCAAGGATCTGATTCACGTTTTTTGGTGTTACAAGGTGAAAACACACCACGTTTCTACTTCCAGCACTCAGTCCAACACTCCTTCCATCACTCGTTCTGGTATCAGATCTGACACTCTGTCCAACACTATGTATTGTACAAAAACATAGGGCGACTTAGAGGTTATGGTATTGGCGGTCAGTGATGGGCGAATCGGGAACGTGGGTTTTGTTCGTGCTTTCCCCCTCCAGCTACTGTACTTTCAACAACTCATTTTTAGTTGTTCAAGAGGGCGATTACTGGCTCACTTTGTTTTAGCAGTTAGGGCATCATTTAATGAAAATCACTGAATTTAGAAGTGGTTCGACCCTCCTGTGGTCGACCACTTGGTCTGTAAACATTATAAATACCACTGAGGTGGTTAGATGATTGTTAAGTAGTAGAAATATCAATGTGATAGATAAAAATACGTTTTTAGTCTGTTTTGCTATTTACATTGCCAGATTATATAAGAACTATGTTTTTGAGTTTCTATGGTGAATTCGAATTGTTGAGTTCGTGGTGTAATTTTAGAAAGTGACCACGACTTGCTGGGGGGCCCACCAGTAGTCTGGTAACTATCTTTGTGTTGTTTATGCATTTCATAGTTTAGTTGTTCTCTTTATTTTCTGTACATGCATTTTTATTGTGTTAATTAGTTTGTTGTTGTAGTTTAATTACTTTGATTCTTTGTTGCATGTTAGAATGAAGAATTGTGCTAACATGAATTGATATTATAGATTAGGAACATATTTTCAAATCCCTAGACTAACCCCATGCACAATTAGATATTAGATTATGCTTTCTTTTATGATTTTATAGTCAAGTTTAAAACAAAGTTTTAAATAAGATAGAACAAAGTTTTAATTTGGGTTTTCTTTGACAAGGATTCAATGGATGGATAGAGTTAATTTCAGTTTTTAATGATAGATTGCTTATTTCAGTTTTATATATATCTTTCTTACTTAGTTGTTGGCTAATACATTTGGTAGTTTACTTTTTAATGTCATGTTTTAATTTCTGTTTTCAAGGACTTTCTTATTGTAGTTTGAAATTTGAATTGTTAGAATAGATGTAGCATAGTTTCAATTTATGTAATTTCCTTTCCCAGAATTAAATTGCAATTATATTTCTTAGTTAATGGTTGAATATAGTTTTTCTTACATGGTATAGAAGTACAATGATGATCTCGTTATATTGTTTATGGTTAATAAATATGCAGGGTAATTGACGATTGTTTTTGTCATGGCTAAATTCTCATTAGACTGTTTAATCCATACCTTTCATTTTTCTATTGAGATTAGTGTTGAGATTATACCACTTGAATTATCCTTTGTTGTCAAGTGCCATCAAGATATTATCCGACACCGAAGACATTCACACAACCACTAGCATTATATTTGAATTGTCATAGGTTAAAAGATAGTTTTCTTGTTTTCATAGGTTAAAGGATAGTTTTCTTGCTTTCATAGGTTAAAAGAATATTTTCATGTTTTCATAGATCAGAAAATATAGTTTCTTTCTTTTGTAGATAAAAAGAGATAATTTCTTGCTTTCATAGTTTCAAAAGACAATTTAATTGTTGTTGTAGGATAGATAGTCTTTGCTTTGATAGACTAGATAATAGTTTGTTTATCATAAGTTCAAGAGTAGTTGCTAGTTCTTCTTTCTTTCAATTAAATAGATTTCCTTTCATGAATTAGAAATAGTTTTAAATTAAGAATTTAGTCCACTTGCCTCTTAGGCTAGATAGTTGTTCAATGATAAGTTTTAATTTGATTGCTTGCAGTAGTTAGTTGTCTATTTTCTTTAGTAGGTTAGTTATTTGTCTTTGCTTACTTGTCTATTACTTTAATAGGTTAGTTAGTTGTCTTTGTTGGACACACCTACCACACTTAAAGGGGGGGTGAATGAGTGTGGGGCTCTTTTTCCCAAAACTTCCCTCTTGCACTAAAACTCATCAATTAGCATTCAACATTTATTCATTACCCATTGTTGTCATTTATAACCAGTCAGATGTGAGCACATATCAACAGCATATATCAGAAATATATCATCAACAAGTCATCATTACAATGAACACAAAGAACACAAGAAGTATGTACAATTTTCTTTTTATTACGGACTACAATCCTTGGGGTTTATCAGCAACAATTGAATAGAGTACAACTCTGTAAGAGCACTTGCTCTATTATTAAAGACTCAGCTTACACCCTCAGCATCAACTGAGATGAGGCAACAGTCCTCAAAAGATATCAATATGTCAATAGGTACGCGACCTGCCAGTAGTGTAGCCCACATGTGCACGTGCCATGGCTCACTACAACCCATGTGTGAATGCGGCCAATGTATAATGCAACAAGTGTATGCTTCTAAGAAACTAGGGTTTTTCTTTTCTTCACATGCTCAGATCCTTTGCAACCTACAATCACTTTCTCTTCTATCTTCCATTGTCCAAACTGACCCACAACCAGTCACAACACATCCAATCTCTCCAATAGCTTGCTCGTGCTCCACAACAAATAAATATGAATGCTATCTCAATCATGTATAAACAACTAGTATGCCATAGCAATCATGTCACTACTGAATCACAAGAATGTTGCTCACAAAATCAACCAAACTGAACCACATCATAGAATCCATACCAAGAATTCCCTAAGCATTCACGACACATCAAACAATAGTATCCATCAAGACAATAATGTAACCATACCAATGTCTCACTGATATATCTGAGGCCATAGAATGCAGATCTAGAACCTGCCTCATCATCCAAGAGCTTGGCACCAGCTCAAACAGAAATCTCCATGCTTTTATCCACTCCACGCTCCTTGTACACAGTCATCCCGTGTGTACACTCACCCTATACACAGCCAACCCACGTGTACATGCACCCTATACACAGATAGCCAGTGTGGGCATCAGAAAATAGGGTTTTCTGTGAATCCGAGAATTTTACCGTCAAGATCTCGGACATTGGCAAAACTTTGATGCGTCCATGAGATCCTACTCTCACTCTCTTCCTTAGAATAGATCTTCAATCATGCTCAAGAGATCCACATCAACAAGATGCTCTCACAAGAAGATCTCCATCAATACTCCAAAAGATATTCACAAGAAGCTCTCCATTGATCCACAAAAAAGATTCTCACCAAAATGTACATTTTACAAGAGATCCTAGCTTCTTATTTATACTTTCATCTTCTAGGTCACTTAACCCATTTTAGGTTACTTGACCCATTTCTAGGTCACTTAACCTATTTTCCTTATTTTAGGGTTAACCACTTTCCATGAATAGAAAGTTCTCCAATACTTTATCATTTAAATATTCCTTCTTGATTTTTTCACTTAATTTTATCATTTAAATAATCTTTCTTGATTTTGTCACTTTACTTTATCATTTAAATAATGATTTATTCTTTTCAATCACTTTGACTTCTTTGACCTTTTGGATCTTCAAGCCATCATATGGGGGTCCTTCAACTTTGTAGAGCCATAACTCTCAAACCGTGAGGAGTTATGTGACATTCCACATACCACCGGAAATGGCATGTCAAGCACTATCCATTTAGGATAGTTTCACCAACAACTTCGTTGATATTCATCTCATTAATCCACATTCTAGCATGGGTCCTCCAAACGTTCTACTAGGATAACTCAATCCGTAAAGCATCTTCCCGTGAGGGATTTCACCATAAGGGGACCACTTTGGAGTTCATCCATTTGTGCACCTTATCAACCATGATAAGACAATAATGATTCATCTTTGCATCAACCTACCACTGCATCATATATATCAACTATGCATCATGTATCAATGACAACTCATTGATCCATCTTCATCAATGCATCATATCAATGATCCATCTTTATAAATTGGTTTCCACTTGGACATCTATCATTCTCATCAAGGGCATCATATAAATGATCCATATTTATCAATTGGTTTCCACTTGGACATCTATCATTCTCATCAAGGGCATCATATCAATGATCCATCTATCATCAATCAATCAATTACTTGACATCAATCAATGACATCAATCAAACCAAACCATTTACATCA
>ML792224.1:132772-154751 GCA_009831015.1 Picea engelmannii | reverse complement strand
ACTTTGACTTCTTTGACCTTTTGGGGCTTCAAGCCATCATATGGGGGTCCTTCAACTTCGTAGAGCCATAACTCTCAAACCGTGAGGAGTTATGTGACATTCCACATACCACCGGAAATGGCATGTCAAGCACTATCCATATACGATAGTTTCACCAACAACTTCATTGATATTCATCTCATTAATCCACATTCTAGCACGGGTCCTCCAAACGTTCTTCTAGGATAACTCAATCCATAAGGCGTCTTCCCGTGAGGGATTTCACCATAAGGGGACCACTTTGGAGTTCATCCATTTGTGCACCTTATCAACCATGATAAGACAATAATGATTCATCTTTGCATCAATTTACCACTGCATCATATATATCAAGTATGCATCATGTACCAATGACAACTCATTGATCCATCTTCATCAATGCATCATATCAATGATCCATCTTTATCAATTGGTTTCCACTTGGACATCTATCATTCTCATCAAGGACATCATATCAATGATCCATCTATCATCAATCAATCAATTACTTGACATCAATCAAACCAAACCATTTACATCAATGACATATGATCCAAAAATCTCCCAAATAATTAAACCATTGGCATCAATGACAACATGATCCAACAGTCTTTACTTACTTGTTTGCCTCCTTTAGTAGGATAGTTGCTTGCTTGTTTATTTACTTGCTTTATAGGGTAGTTTCTCATTGAATGTAGGTTGGCAAGTTAAAATAGTTTTCTTTGGTTATTTTCTTATTGTTATGCTTAATAGTTTCTTTTGCTTATTGTTATGCTTAATAGTTTCTTTTTCTTATTGTTATGAACTAGTTTTCTTTACATAGGATTTTTACTTGTCTTCTTAGAACTATCCATCGATCCTTGGCCCAAAAGTACTTAGGTTGCATAGTTTCAATTTTATTAGTAGGGTTTCCTCATTAGGTAGCTTTGCTTGAATAGATTAGCCCTTAGATAGCTACCTTCCTTACTTAGACTATACTACTCCCCGCCGTTCTACCTTTAGCATATATTTTTCTACAACTCTAAGTTTACTTACCCCGGGTTGATAATTTAATTGAGGGTTTTTACTGTGTTTTTAGTGCATATATAACACCCATGATTTTTGGCGTCAATGCCGGGGAGTTGTCTCAAGGTAAGAAGTAGTTAGAAAATAGATCATTCTTAGACCTTAGCATTATATTGGTGGTGAGGGAGATTTAAGATGATAGGTAAGAACCTTTACATCTGTTATAGCAGGTTCCCCCAAGCCCAATGGTAGTTTTTGTTTTTGTTTGCTTTCATGGTTCTACCTAGAAACCAGATGGTAGTTTTTTCTTTTGTTTTTTATTTGTTTCATGAATAGGCCTAAAGACCCACAAGGTAGATACATTAAATCTAAATCATACCTTTCAACCAAGGTTCCTTTCGATCTCTTTGGGGGAGGGAACATTCCGATTATAAAATCCGCAGACCGATACCAAAAAAGAGGAGCTAGATCAACTCAAAGAGCTAAATTAGTCTCTGAAGAGACTAACATAGGGAACACTATAGAACAAGAAATTGAAGAATCAATCATATTAGGACAGGAGGCAAGTCCACTTGAGCCTTCTATAGAACCAAACAATACAACCTTTGCTTTTACACCACCACCAGGGGACCCTAATTTCAAGGACATCATAGACCCTAAACATATGAATCTTTTGTTTGGTAGTTCAACCAATGTAATCATCTCTCAAATTGACACAGAAACTTTGGCACCAATAGTCTCAACCGGATCGAGTAGAGTTCCATACATCCAATCCGTAGGAAGACCTTTCCATCAAAGGGAAACCTTGTTTTCTTCAAAGATAAAACCACCCAGGTACTCTCTTTTTGGAAACCAAGCCAATATGGATGATCAGGAAGACCATAACAATGTAAGACATGGGGAGGAAGAAGAAACTGGAAACCAAACCAAAACCACCTTCGGATTTTCGATTTTAGACACCACTCCAAATGTCAACATGAAGAATATTCCTCTCTCAACACTGCCTACCTTTTATGGTAAAAACATTGAAGATCCAGACACCTTCCTATTTTAATTTGACATCTTGTTTAGTAGCTACAACTACATACAAGATGCCCAAAAATTAAAACTCTTTCCTGCCACCCTCAAAGACTTTGCACTAAGATGGTTCATGGGGTTGGGAGAATCCAGTATTAGGTCTTGGGAAGCCATGAAAGACATTTATTAAGAAGTATCGAGACTGTTGCAAGAACAAAGAGTCTCATAATGACATATTTAAAATCCAACAATTAGAAGATGAGACCCTCGAAGATTATATGGAAATATATGGTTATATCTCCCAGAAGTCAAAATACCATGACCTCCCAGAGGATGAAATTAGGGATCTTTTCCTTAAGGGAATTTCAGAAGAATATCTAGAGATGCTTAACCTGATGGAATCAACTGACATCTCTGATAAAACATTTGCTGAAATATGTAAAATGTGTAAAAATTACTCGAGGAGTAGAGCCAAAACAGGAAAGAATGTTCAAGACCCTTACAATAGAAGCTTAAAACCAATTAGTTCAGGTGGTATCACAAGAGCAGAGATAGGGAACCTTTTATAGAACTTCAAGATAGATATCTTAAGCACAATAGGTTCCCATTTGGACACCATAAAAATAAAAAAGAAACAGGAGGAGGAAAATGCAATAATGAGCATATATTGCCCAAGATGCAAGAGGAAGCATTCCTCAAGGGAATGCCCATTAGATAACATTTCAGTTTGTGGCTTCTGTACAGAAGACCATGTGAATAAAAAATGTCCATCATTTCCCAGTTTATTAGCCATATATAGGAGTGTAGATCCTGGGGAGTCTTCTTATGCACCTCGGAGACCATGGCAACCTAGGAATCAATCTACATACCCGGATCTACAGTCTCAAGTTCCAACCTATTATCAACAACAACAACAGTGGAACTCACCAGGTTGGAAAAACCAGTCTACTCAGTACCAAAATCCTTGCTTTCAAGGATGGAGAGGAGGACATAACCAAGGAAACCCTCAAGCTCCACCTATCCCTATGTCCTACCATCATTATCCTCAGTTCCCACCGAACACTCCATAACTTTTGCTAGGTTTTGTTCCACCACCTTTACCTCCTATTCCACAACAACAACCACTATAATATCAAAATGTAAGCTCCCCAAGACCAACACTATTACTGGCACAACCAATGTTGAATCCCAATAATAACACCCCTCAACCTCTTCACAATGTTGAGATGCAAACCTTCTCAACATATGTTATTACTCTTGTTCCCTTACAGGAAATTCGACTAAGATCGAGAAAAGTTATAGAGAGGCAGAGACCTTCAGTAGTCATCCAAGAAGAAGAAGAAGAAGAAGAAACCACCAAAAAACCCACATATGACACTAGGTGGGAAGATGTTATTATACCGAAGAATCAAGAACCCAAGATTCCCCAAAATGAACCTTCACAAATTACGAAGGTCCCTCCTTATCCAGACCAATTGGTAATCGAGAAAACTACCACCCAACCAGAATTTGACATTTTGAATGAATTGAAAAATATTTGTGTCAATATTCCTTTGCTTCAAGCCATTAAATACATTCCAATCTACAGTAAGGTAGTCAAAGAATTGTGTATCAAGAAGCCAGGTAGGAAGCAAAAGGGCCCCCCTACAGTACACTTGATAGGACTTTCCAAATACATATCAGAGCAGCCAAAAATAGAAAAATATGGGAACCTAGGAAACCCTGTAGTGACCATAACCATTAATGAGGTCTCCATTGGAAACATTCTCATAGACCTAGTGGTATCCATCAATGTTATGACCGCTACTACCTTGTAACAATTACTGTTACAACCTCTTCTTTGACCTACCCCAACCATTTTGCAATTAGTAGATAAGACTAAGGTTATACCTGAAGGAATTTAAGATGATGTCATGGTTAGTTTAGCCTCATGGGAGTACCCTGTATATTTTCTTGTCATTCATTCAAAGGATCCTGCCAAAGGCCATCCCGTCATTTTGGAAAGACCTTGGCTAGCCACAACCAGTGCATTTATTGGATGTAGAGAAAAATAAATGACCATCTTGAATGGTCTCTCTATCCAGAAGCTCACCATTTACCCTCCAGCTCAACCTATTATGGAGAATCTATGGTGGCTTGAATATCCATACGAGATTGAGGACTGGGAAGACCCCATATTTCTAAGTGATCATGCATGGGCACTTCAGGAACACACAACAGAAAATGTGCTAAACCATTTTATTTCTGCTATCACATGTGTGGATTTTCCACAATCTTTTCCCCAATTTGAGCACATGTTTGGGGAAGAATTTCAGGAACAATTAGACCCATCCATTTTGTCGTCGACATCTTTTATTTTCAATATCGATGAGTCTACCATGTCTTACACCATGCCCTACGAGATTAGTCCAGGGAAATTTTTACATATAAACTCTGGGCTAGATGCAGACCAACATAAACAGTTAGTAGATATCCTTAAAGAACAATCAGGAGCATTTTCTTGGGACTACACTGACATGAAGGGTATACACCTCGACACATGCATACATCACATATATACCCAGGGGGAAGTAACACCTGTTAGGAAACCCTAGAGAAGGATGAACCCAAGACTTAAAGATACAGTCAAGGAGGAGATTTAAAAGTTGTTAAATGTTGGATTTATCTATCCCATCTCCGACAGTAAGTGGGTATCCCTGCTTGTAGTGGTTCCAAAGAAAGTGACCGAGAAATGGAGAATTTTTGTTGATTTCCAGGAACTCAACAAAGCCACTCTGAAAGACTACTTTCCTCTCCCTTTCACTGACCAAGTTCTAGATACCTTGTTTGGAAAGAAGTATTTTTCCTTTCTAAATGGGTACATCGGGTACAATCAGATTCTTATAGCACCAGAGGACTAGGATAAGACTACCTTTACTTGTCCTTGGGGCACCTATGCCTATAGGGTCTTACCATTTGGATTGTGTAATGCTCCTACCACATTTCAACGAGCAGTATTAGGAATATTTGCCAATAGTATTCATGATTGTGTGGAGGTCTACATGGATGACTTGACAGTCTATGGTAACACTTACGAGGAAGCCTTAGATAACTTAGAAAAAGTCCTCATCAGATTCCAGGAAATGAACCTATATCTAAGTCATGAAAAATGGAAAATGTTGTTAATTGAAGGAGTGGTTATAGGACATCATGTTTCATCTGAAGGGATAAAAGTTGATCCTGCAAATATTGAGGTCAGACTTCCACCCGCCAAGACTCAGAAAGAGGTGAGAATCTTTCTTGGACATGTTGGATATTTCCGACGGTTTATTGAAAATTTTACAAAGATTGTTGCACCTATGCTTGGATTATTAATAAAAGATGGTGATTTTGTTTGGACTGAGCAGTGTCAAACTGCCTTTGAAACCCTGAAAGCTACATTGTATGTGGCACCAGTTCTTAGAGGGCCCAATTGGACTCTCCCATTTCATATATCCACTTATGCCTTCAACACTACAATAGGAGGGGTATTAGGGAAAAAAGAGGACCAACAGTCCTATGCCATTTATTTTGTGAGCAAGAAATTGTCCCTTGCCGAGTTAAACTATACAGTTACTGAGAAAGAATTCTTAGCAGTTGTTCATGCTATTAACAAGTTTCGACATTACATTACAGGTTATGAAGTATTTGTACATACCGATCATTCAACCATTAGATTCCTCATGAATAAACCCATAACTAATGGTCGAGTGACCAGGTGGATTTTCTTATTGCAAGAATTTAATATTACTGTGCTTGAATGACCTGGAAAGGATAATGTAGTAGCTGACTTTCTTTCCTGAATAAAAAAATGAGGATGATGATATCCCTCTAGATGATAGTTTCCTAGATGAGCACCCCTTTTCCCTTTCTGTCAATACCCCATGGTTTGTGGATATGGAAAACTATCTGGCTACTAGGAAGTTACCATCTCATTTGTCACCTCATGAAAAGAGGAAAATTATTACACAAAGTGTAAATTACTCTTGGGTTGGTCATGATCGTTTTCACACAGGTCCTGATTTGATTATTCACAGATGTGTCCGAGAGGATGAGGTACCTGAAATACTACGAAGTTGTCATGATGGACCATGTGGTGGCCACTTTTATGACAAACGTACAACATATAAGGTGTTACATTCAGGTTACTATTGGCCTAGAATTTTCAAAGATGCCGCTAAATATGTGAGAAGTTGTGATAGTTGCCAAAGGATAGGAAGAACTATGATAGCTGACAAAATGCCTTTGCGTGCCCAAGTTATGATAGAACCCTTCAAAATATGGGCCCTCGATTTTGTAGGACCAATTTCACACATGTCCCGTAGGAAGAACTATATTTTGGTTTGTACGGACTATGTCACCAAATGGGTAGAGGAAAAAGCCCTATTCAGGGCTACAGAGAAGTCTGTTGTCAAATTCATCTATGAAGACATGTTTACCTGCTTCAGTGTCCTTGTGAAATTGTTACCGACCAAGGCACTCAATCCACTTCCAAGCTGATGAAAGAGATAACAGAGAAATATGGGATTAAACATCGTAAATCTTCTCCATACCACCCGTAAGCCAATGGTCAGGTAGAATCCAAAAACAAAGTTCTAGAAGCCATCTTGACCAAGAATGTTCAGTTACATCACCGAGATTGGGCTGATAGGCTCCTAGAGGCTTTGTGGGCATACCAAACTACCTGGAGAAATACCACTGGGTATACCCCTTATGAGCTAGTGTATGGGAAACAGGTACTTTTACCTATAGAATTCCAAGTAAGAACCTTCTGTATTGCCGCAGAATTAGGATTGAACCTAGATGAATCTTAGAAGAAATGAGCCCTGCAATTGAATGAATTGGATGAAATCAGGCAAGATTCCATCCAACGAACAATATTAGTCCAAAACCAGAGGAGCAAGTGGCATGACAAGTTTATTAAAGAGAAACACTTCTAACCTGGTGATTGGGCTCTGTTGTTTGATTCCAGATTCAAAACCTTCAAAGGAAAACTTACCACCCGCTGGTTGGGCCCTTACGAGGTAGACATTGTATATGACAATGGAGCTATAAAAATTAAAACAATTGACGATGGACAAGTCTCCTTTGTGGTAAATGGACACTGACTTAAATTTTATCATAAGCCCATTTCCAGAGAGTATTTTCTACAGGTCATGTCAGTCGAGAAAGAATTGGCCTTCGTAGATGGGGAAGTCCCCCCTTGTTCTTGAAAAGTTTTCTAAATTTCCTATTGTATATATGTAAATAGTTTTTGAATTTTGTTAATAAGGAAATTCTAGAGATTTATGCAAATATTTATTTCACCAGGAGTACACAGTTTCAAGGATCTTTCTTAAAAAATTATTACACTTGAATTTTGTTTCTACTAAAGCATCAAAAGAATATTGACTTACTGTAATTAGCCATATTTTTGCAAGAATTCTCATTTTTAGGCATTCTAAAGTAGTTTTTCTTGAAACTCTTCACCACTGTATAAGGAAGTGATACCATAACTATCAAGCCTAGGGGTCTCTCATACAGTTTTTCCGAGAAACCTGAGTAATTGAGTCAAGTGTCTTTATCAAAGAGTAACAAGGAGGTCTAATTAGTGGTTAGTCATGTAAACATCACAATAACTACAAAGGAAGAAAGTAAGTTGAGCCTAGAGATACCTTTCTGTTCTTTCTCAATGGTACCATCCACTACACACTAAATAGCTTGATTATGTCATATTTTTAGATAGGCCACGTCCTCTTAAGTACCCCTTACATCAGGACAATCACTAAGTAATATAACGGAAAGTCATCCTCTGTAAGGTAGCTAGAGAGGTAGTGGGGGGGCCCAAAGGGTCCATAGTGATAATAGTGGAGGCCATTCAATGTAAGGTGGACTAGGTCCACTATATTATTAAATAAGGCCCACTATGGTAGTTATATATAATAAATGGGTAATTAGATATAATAAATGTAAGAGGACTTCTTAGAAGGTTCTACTTCTAGAAGATTCCTCCTCTAGAATGTTCTTAGGTGATGGTAGCACTATATAAAGGGGTTCAAGCAATGTAATGAGACATGAAGATAAGTATTTTATTTGGAGTGGTAGCTCAATAGGATGATGCCCCCTCGAAGAGGCAAGTGAACAGGAGAGGATCCCTTCCATAATAGGATCCATTGTATGGTGTTGCCCTACCTCAAGGGTTTGGTAATAACAAAGTGTGGTTTTTTCTATATTGCTCTTTGGATCTATTGTGTATTCAGTATTTGTGGTGATTATATTGGTAGATATATTTAGGTTCTTAACAAGTGGTATCAGAGCAATTTCCTTGGGCAGACATTGTGGGCAAATATTTTTTATTTTTGCAGATTTTTTTTTTCGGAGAAGAAAAAAGAGGGCCGCGACATTCTCGAAGTTTTCAGTATATTTCTGTGCAAAATTTGTAGAAAAGAGTTGTATATCTGAGTTCCTCTCATAAAAACACCCAAGTTAAAAAAAAAAAATCATCCGAAACGGAGTCCGGGAAGTCAAGATATTGAAGTTTTAAAATCTGCAAATTTTTAGGGTTTTTTTCGGTGGACGGCGACGCGGTTTTTTTTAATTTTTGTAGCAGTTGGAGGCCTAATTTTCCCAAAAAAGTTACAGATTTGAGTTCCTCTCACAATTTCTCCCAATTTCAAAAAAAAAAAATCAGCCGAAACGGAGTCCGGGAAGTGAAGTTATGAGCATTTTAACTTCAACAGTTTTTTAGGGTTTTTCCAGAAAAAGCCGCGATTTTCTGCTGAAACTTATTGGATCTATTTTTTTGGGTTTTTTTGTGACAGCTGCAGGACTGAAGAGTTCATAGGATGCTCAGATGGCTATTTCTTCTCAAAACTTGAAATAAATTCTTGAATCATTCAAAGCCCAATTGTTTCACACATTGGATGCATTTGCACATGGCCTCACAGTCAGCCTCACAGATAGCCTCACAGACGGCCTCAATGATAGTTTTCATAGTATTCAAGATTCATTGAATAACATGCAGGAGATATTTCTTATGGAGGGCCTCAGGAATGAATATAGTCAAGAAATATATGCTTGGTATGATTTGGAGGCCGATTGTGATGATTGGTATATGGATAGTTGTCATTTCTGGGATGACAACCACTTTCATATTTTATTTGATGACTCTACTCCACCTTCTGTAGAGAACATCAATGTCTTGCATCAGGAGCTAGTTACCAACGTTCAATCTACATATTCTATAGTGGTATTATTCATTCCAGATTCTGCTACGACCATTTTCCACTATGTGGATGGATCTTCTTATTTGGATCCACATGATAGGTGTCAGTGTTTGGGGCATCATTTGGAGTTGGTTATTGGGTTCCAAAATCTTCCACGGGGAGTTCATATGAGCACTTGGAAATGGGACCCGGGCTTACAATGGTGGTTGGACTACTTCAGCATGGTGGATTTCCTTTCTACATGGGACCTTGGTTCTTCAGTCTTCTTCAACATTATGGTCCACAATTATCCATGGGACCCTGGTATATGGTTGTACATTAAGCATTGAGGACAACGCTTTCATAAGGGGGGTGGAATGTAAGGTAGCTAGAGAGGTAGTGGGGGGTCCCAGAGGGTCCATAGTGATAATAGTGGAGGTCATTCAATGTAAGGTGGACTAGGTCCACTATATTATTAAATAAGGCCCACTATGGTATTTATATATAATAAATGGGTAATTAGATATAATAAATGTAAGAGGACTTCTTAGAAGGTTCTACTTCTAGAAGATTCCTCCTCTAGAATGTTCTTAGGTGATGGTAGCACTATATAAAGGGGTTCAAGAAATGTAAGGAGACATGAAGAGAAGTATTGTATTTGGAGCGATAGCTCAATAGGAGGATGCCCCCTCGAAGAGGCAAGTGAATAGGAGAGGATCCCTTCCATGATAGGATCCATTGTATGGTGTTTCCCTACCTCAAGGGTTTGGTAATAACAAAGTGTGGTTTTTTCTATATTGCTCTTTGGATCTATTGTATATTCAGTATTTGTGGTGATTATATTGGTAGATCTATTCAGGTTCTTAACATCCTCTAACATAAATACCATCTCAATTGAAAAAGAAAGAAAAAGGTGTTTACAGAGTTGTCCCCCAATCTTCTTTCATAAAGCAATATTATACTAAAATCTTAAAAGATGGAGGGCTAGTCTCTGAGGGTGTAAGAGGCTAACCCGTTGGGATACTAAACAGGTCTGCTAGTATTGGGTACTGGCCTGTGGTATGACTAGGTAAACCCATCGGAGTATTGAACAGGATTGCTGGCAGTGAGGCATTCTACCTAGCGAGGATGGTAATCTAACAAAAATAAATAAAAAATTTAAACTTGTCCTGATGTATGACATTACTTGCAGACAAATATGACATGAAGTATGTGTGGTTAAGCTAAGGTTAATGACTCTCATACACTTTCCATTGGGAAATAACTCTAAGACTATCTTGAAATTCTCTTTCCTATCTCTTCTTATCTATATATAGGATCTCTTATCCTATAGGTGGGGCCATCTTCAAACCATCTTGTTACACCAATCTGTGAAATTTTATCTTTACACTTGACATACTATAAATCTTCGGCTATTGGGGGATACTGACTGATTTCCTATACTTTTGATTGTGAGGTGTCACAATACTTAGGTATGGGGGAGTGGTTCATGAGCTGACAAATGATCATTGCCTAGAGAAATAAATATTTGCAAGTATTTTTGTATTATTTCTATGATACTGGTTATTACATTAATTGCCATGTTATGTTTGAAATGCTAAACTCATATGTGCTATAAATGCCTAACAGACCAGACCACTTTATCGGTTTATCTTTCAGTACAAGTTGTACATTGTAGGTTTGACAATACATGTTTTTACTTGCTATAACATGTTCATTGTAGGTTTGACATTATATGTCATATGAAAGAGGATTGAGTGAGCATGGTGGCAAAATCAACAACAATGGCACATTCTGTCTCTGCTCATTTACCACTGTGATTGTCAAAAACACTTCAAATTTGTAGACCACCTATTATAAGAAGTGCAAATATACTTAACACAGAGGTACTGTATGAAGTACCGTATAAGGTGTCATATGAAATTTCACGAACAAAGTCCCATATGAATTATACACCAGTAATTGTCCTAGATTCCAGGTAACTAGAACTCAATTACATTCAATTGAATTGGTTGGAGGAAATTGATTGAAGATGATTTATATGTTCATGATCAAATGTCCAAGTCAAAAGACTTGGACATTGATCTAACTGCGCATCATTACATTTCCCCCAAAAACGAGCCTCCGAATTCAAATTTTCCACAAATGGCAGCCCGTGCGCACATGTGTGCAACCTACTCCACTATAGGCGCATTCAAAATTGGGATGGGAAACCATTATCTCAATTTGCCCTTTCCATTTTCTTTGCCCTGCATTAAGAAATCGTGCCAACCTCTACCATTTCTTCCCCTGTTCAAATCACGCTCGGACCATGCCCAATTAGTTCCATATCTTGGCCTGTTCGCATGCTTGCCTGGTTAATTTCGCCTCTCATACAATGCCTAGGATGTATGAACCCTCTTCCTATGCGGATTTGTTTTCCATTCCCGAATTTGCACAATGCAGAGAAGTGTTTTTGCACACAGGCTGGGGGCCATTTTTGTCTAGCTTGCAAGGCCATGATGACAACCTCTCCATGCAATTCACCATCGGTTTCAATGGGAAGACAACACATGTAGGGTCTCTTACCTGTGAAGTTTCAGAAGAGCCCATAGTTGCAGCTACAAATCTCCCAAGAATGAGAGATAGATGGTTCAAAAACCACCAATTTTCGCGCTCAATTTATAACAGGGTATTTAAGCCCAAATTCAAGATCATTTTAGGAGAAAAAGGGTATGCTAAGGAGTGGATAAAGACATAATTGATAAACCCCCTCATCGTCATCACAAGGTTAATTACATGTGAAGGTAGATACTCCACTTTCAAATCTTGTCATTTCAGATTGTTGGCTCATTTTCTGTTCAACAAACCTTTGAACTTCCCCTTCTATTTTCTAAAAATATTGGAGAAGATGTCCTCTCAAGTGAGGAAGAATGTGACTAACCCCCACAATAGTCTCTTTCACCATGGCTTGATCAAACTCCTTGTTCTAGACAAACTAGAGAAATAGGGGCAAACTTGGGATGCCTTTATCTACCAATTTGCAAACCCTCACTTGATAGTTAAGACCGACAAAAATCCACTTATCCTAAAGACCATCTCTCCATCCAAGCCTCTCTCTCCAAGAACTCCAAACCCCCTTGTACAAACCCTCTCTTTGCTGGAACAATACAAAAATCTTGTTGATATCCCTACTTCCTCATCGGGTAAAAAGACCAACAGCAAAGACCAAAAGAAGCCTATTGTTAACCCCCCAATGCCTTCAATATCTCTTGATCCCACACCTAAAAAGATCCAATAATTAATTCAGCAAGACTTCCCCATCATTCCCACAAATAGGAGGGGATCCAATCGATTTGGTAAAGGACCCTTTCAAAGAGTACCTGGAGCACAAGAACAAAACCTTATGCAAAACCCATGCCTGCTTCGGATCCTATCCAAGTGTCCTCCGATCTTGAGAGCCCTCACAAGAGAGTTAGGGAAGTTTCTACGGATGGATTAAAGCCACTAAGAAAGACAAAATCAGAGCCTACCTCGCCTTACCAATCCCCCATCACTCCTACTTCACCCACGCCTACTCTAGATCCTAAGACTGATAGATTTTCCACATCCCTCAAAGGCTCTAAGCCTTCCTTCGAGATCACCAATTCTGCCCCAACCATAGAGAAGCTATAGAAAGAAAACCATCAGCTTCTCCAACAGTTGGAGGAAAGGAAGACAATAGACGCACACCTTCATCATGATAATGCAATCCTCCAAGAAAAGGTTAACTCTCTTCAACGGTTGGTTGATGAGATGACCAAATCTAACCGCATCCTTAGAGCACAGGTGAAGCAACATAAGAGGCATAAGACAAAGTCTTCATAGCAAGAAGGAAAAGCTTCCAGAGATAATCCTCCTCAGCAAGCCTAGTCACGAGGGGTAACTTATTTTTGTTTGCAGTGGGACCTACAAAATCGTAAGTGTGGGGGTAATGTTGGGCCCAAGATATGATCAATTTATGACAGTTATTAGACACTTTTTACCAAATGTAGATATGTGTTTTTCACATTTTGAAGGAGCTTTTTGAAGAATTTTATGCTAAAACGGTATGATCGACATTGGGTACGTATGATTCATGTTTAATGATTATATTGAGTATAATTCATCATGTTTTTATGCTTCCAAGGATCTGATTCATGTTTTTTAGTGTTACAGGGTGAAAACACACCACGTTTCTTCTTCCGGCACTCAGTCTGGCACTCCTTCTAGCACTCGTTCTGTTACCCGATCCGACACTCTGTCCAGCACTGCGTATTGCACAAAAATGGAGGGTGACTTGGCGGTTATGGTATTGGCGGTCGGTGATTGGTGAATCAGGAACGTGGGTTTTGTTCGTGCTTGCCCCCTCTAGCTACTGAACTTCCGACAACTTAGTTTTAGTTGTTCAAGAGGGAGATTATTGGTTCTCTCGGTTTTAGCAGTTAGGGCATAATTTAATGAAAATTGTCGAATTTAGAAGTAGTTCGACCCTCCTGTGGTCAACCACTTGGTCTGTAAGCATTATAAATACCACCGAGGTGGTCAAATGATTATTAAGTAGTAGAAAAATCAGTGTGATACACAAAAATACGTTTTTACTCTCTTTTGTTATTTTACATTGCCAGATTATATAATAACTGCATTTTTGAGTTTCTATGGTGAATTCGAATTGCTGAGTTCGTGGTCTGATTTTAGAAAGTGACCACGACTTGTTGGGGGGCCCACCATCATTCTGGTAACTGTCTTTGTGTTGTTTATGCATTTCATAGTTTAGTTGTTCTCTTTATTTTCTGTACATGCATTTTTATTGTGTTAATTAGTTTGTTGTTGTAGTTTAATTACTTTGATTCTCTGTTGCATGTTAGAATGAAGAATTGTGCTAACATGAATTGATCTTATAGATTAGGAACGGATTTTCAAATCCCTAGACTAACCCCATGCACAATTAGATATTAGATTATGCTTTCTTTTATGATTTTATAGTCAAGTTTAAAACAGACTTTTAAATAGGATAGAACAAAGTTTTAATTTGGGTTTTCTTTGACAAGGATTTGATGGATGGATAGAGTTAATTTTAGTTTTTAATGATAGATTGCTTATTTCAGTTTTATATAGATCTTTCTTACTTAGTTGTTGGCTAATACATTTGGTAGTTTACTTTTTAATGTCATGTTTTAATTTCTATTTTCAAGCACTTTCTTATTGTAGTTTGAACTTTGAATTGTTAGAATAGATGTAGCATAATTTCAATTTATGTAATTTCCTTTCCCAGAATTAAATTGCAATTATATTTCTTAGTTAATGGTTGAATCTAGTTTTGCTTACACAGTATAGAAGTACAATGATGATCTCATTATATTGTTGATGGTTAATAAATATGCAGGGTAATTGACGATTGTTTTTGTCATGGCTAAATTCTCATTAGATTGTTTAATCCATACCTTTCATTTTGCTATTGAGATTAGTGTTGAGCTTATACCACTTAAATTATCCTTTGTTGTAAAGTGCCATCAAGATATTATCCGACACCGAAGTCATTCACACAACCACCAACATTATATTTGAATTGGCATAGGTTAAAAGATACTTTTCCTGTTTTCATAGGTTAAAGGATAATTTTCTTGCTTTCATAGGTTAACATAATAGTTTCCTGTTTTCATGGAACAGAAAAGATAGTTTCTTGATTTTGTAGATTAGAAGAGATAATTTCTTTCTTTCATAGTTTCAAAAGATAGTTTAATTGCTATTGTAGGATAGACAGTCTTTGCTTTGATAGACTAGATAATAGTTTGCTTATCATAGGTTCAAGATTAGTTGCTAGTTCTTCTTGCTTTCAATTAAATAGATTTCCTTTCATGAATTAGAAATAGTTTTGAATTAAGAATTTATTCCACTTGCCTCTTAGGCTATACAGTTGTTCAATGAGAATTTTTAATTTGATTGCTTGCAGTAGTTAGTTGTCTATTTGCTTTAGTAGGTTAGTTAGTTGTCTTTGCTTACTTGTCTATTGCTTTAATAGGTTAGTTAGTTGTCTTTGCTTACTTGTTTGCTTGCTTTAGTAGGATAGTTGCTTGCTTGTTTATTTACTTGCTTTATAGGGTAGTTTCTCATTGAATGTTGTTACTGGATAAATCTGTAGGTGCAGACACTAACTGATCTCCCTAGATCCACCTAGATCTAGAACAAAACACACCAGAACATAACGCTTTCCTTAAGTTTTAAACATTGAATTTACTAATTAAAGAGGGATAGGTGACATATCGTTTAAACACTGCTTCCTCTCACTATCGCCATCCTAGCTCCACTCCAACACTCATACAATGATGATCCTACAAAAGAACGCAACCAACCAAAGTCATAGTAATAACAAAAACTCAATATAAACCTATGTATGTGATCAAGGAATCATACAATAAAACACAACAAGCTTTATAGGAAATAATCATATTACTGTATCATATTAAATGTGAAAGAGAGATTACAACCATGGCCTTGATGTCGTAAGGTCCCTTCCAATTGTCCTTCATTCCCCACACACTTCCACTCCAAGAATTCTGAGGGCATAGCTCTGATAATATTCACAATCTATCTTGACAAAATGGCTCATCTAGCCAAGCTAACAATCTCCAAAGCTCAATCCAATCCAAGTTAATCCCAAAAGCTCCAAAGCTAACCTTCTCCATGAGAGCTCCTCTCCTTTTATAAGTTGAAGAGGATAAGGTGAGGAGGTTAGGATGATCCCACTAAATCATGACAGAGAGTAATATCCAAACCATTCAGATGCCACCTCACCATGGAAGTTTCTCCTTCTAGAAGCATCGAGAAGACACTCATTTTTCCCACGTATGAGCATTTTCGCACCCTACCTATATAGAAACCTGCAAACACTTCGCATCCTAGCTATGGTGCAACTTGTGAAAATTAGGCATTTTCACACCCTGCCTATATAGCAACCTATGAACATCCTCTTTAATGGGGTTTTTACAAAGGAGAATGCAACTTCTTTTCTCAGGAAACGTTCTTCTCCCTTCTTTCTTCAGGAACTCAGGCCACTGACCCCTCTAAAGGAAACAAATAGGTTTACATCATTAACAATCATAGGGATGACAAAAATAATGTGTAACAAATGTAGGTTGGCAAGTTAAAATAGTTTTCTTTGGTTATTTGCTTATTGTTATGCTTAATAGTTGCTTTTGCTTATTGTTATGAACTAGTTTGCTTTACATAGGGTTTTTACTTGTCTTCTTAGAACTATCCATCGATCCTTGGCCCAAAAGTACTTAGGTTGCATAGTTTCAATTTGATTACTAGGGTTTTCTCATTAGATAGCTTTGCCTGAATAAATTAGTCCTTAGATAGATACCTTCCTTAGTTAGACTATACTACTCCCAACCCTTCTACCTTTGGCATATATTTTGCTACAACTCTAAGTTTACTTACCCCGGGTTGAAAATTTAATTGAGGGTTTTTATTGTATTTTTAGTGCATATATAACACCCATAAATATCCTCATCTATAGAAAAACTTGGACAAACCATCTTGCTCATGTGGATTGAGTTCTCCATCTACTCTCTCAGCACCAACTTTTCCTGAAATAGTCTAAATATGCTTTTGGCGCCTCAAAAGTAGAGTACTTAGGTCATGTGGTTGGCAAGGATGATGTCAGGCTGGATCCTAAAAAGATTGAAGTTATGCAAGACTAGCCTCACCCAAAGATTCTTAAAAGATTGTGTGGATTTCTGGGCTTAATGGGTTATTATCGCAAGTTTGTTAAGAATTATGGAAAGATTGCAACACCTCTCACTGCTCTCCTAAAAAGGAACTCTTTTACTTGGACTCCAGCCGGTGCTCAAGCTTTTCAAACCTTGAAGATGTCCATGTGCACCACTCCAGTCTTGGCCCTTCCTGATTTCACAAAGACCTTTGTCTTGGAATGTGATGCTTCATGGAAAGGAATTGGTGTTGTCCTTATGAAAGAGGGTCGGCTTTTGGCCTTTACCAACAAGCAACCATCTGAAAGAAATCTGGGCAAATCAATCTATGAGAAGGAAATGTTGGTTATTCTGCATGTTGTTGATCTGTGGCACCCTTATCTATTGGGGCAACGATTCCAAATTAAGACAGACCATCAAAGCCTCAAGTATTTTTTGGAACGATGCATTTCCTCCCTGGAGCAACAAAAATGGGTGACTAAGCTCTTTGCATATGATTATGAGATCATTTACAAGAAAGGAAAAGACGATGTGGTTGTGGATGCGCTTTCCCAAAAATATGAAGATTAAGGATCCATTTTCTCTCTTTCCTTCATTGTACCAGATTGGCTCCAAGCCGTTCGCCAGGAATGGTTACAAGATCCCAAAAGTTCACATTTGATCCAACAATTGCAATCCAATGCTACAGATTCCCCAGGGTACTCTTGGCTCCATGATGAGCTTCGATACAAAGGCCGTTTGTATTTAAGTAAACACTCAAATATTAAATCCACGATACTTTCTGAGCTTCATGCTACACCCACAGCGGGGCACTCCGGGTTCACCAAAACCTATGATAGGGTCAAACATTCTTTTTTCTGGGATGGTATGAAACATGACGTTCGTAATTTTGTCGTTGAATGTGATGTGTGTCAATGCAACAAGGGAGAAACAATCAAATCTCTGGGAACACTACAATCGCTTCCGATTCCACCTGTTATTTGGAGGGATATCTCTATGGATTTTATTACAGGCTTACCCAAATTGGGAAATAAATCAATCATCATGTTGGTTGTTGATCACCTTTCCAAGTATGCTCATTTCTGTGCTCTTCAACACCCATTTACAACATCCACGGTGGCTCAAATTTTCATGGATCAAGTCTTCAAGCTACATGGCATGCCGCACTCTATTGTTTCTGATCGCGACCCAATTTTCATAAGCAATTTTTGGCAAGAAATGTTCAAGCTATAAGGCACCCAATTGCATCTCAGCACAACTTATCATCCCCAAACTGATGGTCAAACAGAAGTTGTCAATAAGTGTTTGGAAGCATATTTGAGGTGTTTTTCCTCAGAAAAGAAAAATCAGTGGGCTCAATGGTTACCCCTAGCTGAATGGTGGTACAACACTTCATACCATATAGCTACACACATGACTCCTTTTGAAGCGATATATGGACAAAATCCACCTTCAGTTCTCTCATACTTACCTGGTGTCTCGAAGGTCTAAGCAGTTGACCAAACACTTACAGTTCGAGAGGCTATTCTCTATACCCTCAAAGAGAATTTGGTCATCGCACAGAATCACATGAAGCAACAATAAGATCAATGTCGCTTTGAATGGAAATTTGTAAAAGGGGATCAAGTGTTTCTTTGACTGTAACCTTACAAACAAAATTCCCTCAAGGCCGAGCATTGTCAGAAGCTAGCGCCCAAATTTTATGGTCCTTATACCATTCTCAAGCATGTGGGATAGGTGGCCTATCAGTTAGCTTTGCCCAGTCATTCAAAGCTACATCCTGTTTTTCATGTTTCATGCTTAAATAAGGTGATTGGAACTAAGTGCCAAATTCAAACCAACATTCCTGAGTTAGACAAAGAAGGATCCATTTGGCTACAACTACAAGCAGTTTTGGACCAGCGTGAGCGTCACCTGCATCAGAGAACTATCAAGGAAGTGTTAGTCCAGTGGAACAACTCCAGCAGATGCCACTTGGGAATCAACTACCATTCTACAACAATTTCCACATCTCAAGCCTTAAGGACAAGGTTGTTTTTAAGGGGGAGGACATGTCAGGGTCCCAACCCACACATAGGTAGAACAATATATTCTGATGTAATAAAGGTCAATATTAATAAGTCCTTGCAATAAAATAGATTAAGTCGAATGTAAGAAGACCTAATAGAAGAATTTGCTTCTAGAAGGATCTTCCTCTAGATGCTTCTTTTGATAGACATATTTAGTATAAATAGGAGTCGAGGGTATAATAACCGTAGCTTGAAGATTATTGTAATAGATCTCTGCTCGAATGGAGCTTTCTCCCTCGAAGAGGCCCGTGAACATTGCTCTCATAATCAAAGTGTTATTCCTATTGTTATTCTTATATCATTTCAGTGTTATTGTGGTGATTGTTCTGGTTATATTGTTGTTATTCTACCATTTCTAGCATTTTTTTTTTGTTTTGCATACTTTTTATATCTGGTATATTACACAATGCAATGGAAGGAAATGAATTGCATAGCAAGGAATGGCATGGAAAGTCATGGCATGGCAAGGCAAGGCAATGCATGGCATGGTAGGGCATGCAAAGGCAAGGCATGGCATGGCATAGAAGGGTAAGGCAAGCCAAAGCAAGTCAATACAAGGACAAATATAACAACCCTTAAAACAATTAATCATTAAATGAAAGGCAACTAAAAATGAAAGCTTAAACTAGGGTTTAGATAACAAATGAATGCTGAAATGCAAGATGAAACATGACATCCCTACAATATTCAAGACATCACAACCCTAAAGGGATGAAAATTATGAAAGAAATGTAATAAAAGGTGTCAAGGTGTATCCCAAGGGTTTAATTGAGAGGCATGGCAATGGCATGGAAATGTTTCTTTTTTTGTTATTCTTGTTTCATTGCAATGTTTCTTTTTTATTTATTTATTATTATGTTTCTTTTTTTGTTATGTTTTTTTTTTTGTTATTCTTGTTTCATGGCAAGTCAAGGCAAGGCAAGGCATGGGATGGAAAGGCATGGAAAGGCATGGCAAGGAATGGCAAGGCAAGGCAAGGCAAGGCATGGCATGGGAAGGCATGGGAAGGAAAGGCAAGGCATGGGAAGGGATGGCAAGGCAAGGGATGGGAAGACATGGAAAGGAATGACAACAAAAGGAAAGGAAAGGCATGGCATGGAAAGGCATGGAAAGGCAATGAAAGGCATGAGAAGGCATGGAAAGGCAAGGCATGGCATGGGAAGACATGACAAGGCATGAGAATAAAAGGAATGGAAAAGCATGGTAAGGAATGGAAAGGAAAGACATGACATGGGAAGGCAAGGCAAGGTGATCAAAATCTGGACAATTTTCAAAGTGCTCAGAATGCAACGAAAATGGTGCCATTGCATCCGTCTCGTTCTCCTGATTCCGGCGGTATATTTATTTTCGCAAACGGAGTCCGTATGGAGAAGTTATCGAGGTCTGTTCGCCGAGCCAAACAGGCAAAATTTTATGCTGACTGGGCAGGCCGTACTGCCACATGGCAGGGCCGTACAGTGCTGACGTAGGTGTCCATACAAGACACGTGGCAATTTCTGGGCGTGACACGTGTCATGCAATTATGGATTTTTCAGCATACAGTTGGACCTATTGGGAGGTGACACGTGTCACCACTAGATGGGTGACACGTGGCACATGCTAACGTCATCATTCGCGTGGCCTGGTGACGTGGCAGCTAAGTGGCAGCGTTGACGTGGCGGTTTGTGGTTCGTTGGCAGCTTGACGAATTAAATTGTGACACGTGGCATCTTTTTGGTGAATAATAGGGTGCCACGTGGCACCCCGATTTTCACTAATTGGTCTTGGGTTCAAAATTTTTGGGGTCAACCGGATTCGAACCGGTGACCTCCCCGCATACAACGCCTTCACATAATTCTGCTAGCCACTATGCCGCCGCGTGGTTCTTATAATGTATATGTCTTTTAATACATTTGAATTTACGTTATATGTTTGTTGGCAGGGGGTCGGGCCGGGGCTAAGCCCCGGCCCACGGTTGCATTACATTAACATATAACCGTCACATATATTTCGGCGCGGTTTTAAAAAAATGTATAAACATTATTGCCCACGTTTTATTTATATATACGCGGGGTTTAAAAATGTTAACAGTCACGCATATTAACACATGACCGTGTGTGTTAAGGTTTGGCGCGCGGGGGAAATGTAATGTGGATTACACCCACGGTTCCGTTCTTTGCAATATGACCAATGTATATGTGTTTGGCGCGGAGTTTTGGGTTTAAAAACCCGGTTCTATTGTATATACGCGCGTGGTTCCATTTACATAAAGTGGGCGCGTTTTTTTTTTATTTTAGTTTTGGGTTTAAACGGTTATTCAACCAAACCCCGACACTTGTCAACTTTGGACACGCGTTTGTAACTTGGCCCTTTATGCGCGCGAGACATGGCCACATGGCCCCATGCGCCCAGTTCCTCCGCCCTCGGGGGCTTTATTCCGGGTAACCGTTCGACAAATTGACGCATTTTGCGGAACGCGCGTTGGTGCTAGGTTTTTGGACGCGAAAACGCCTGGAGCTAGGGGTCTTTCCCACAGGTGCAGAATGGCGAACGGGTTGCAGAGCTTGAAGGGGAAAAATGGCAGAAGCCATAACTTTTTGAGTTTTTGACCAAATCAGGTGCTGTAAAAGCCCAGCTAGGGGTTTTTGGACGTTCTGAGTCCATTTTTGAGGTTTTCACAGGCATTTGAAGAGCCCATTTGCAGGTTTTTCACATTTGAAGCTTGAGGAAGCTCCATGAAGATTAAAGCCCTCATTGTTTGAGGCATTGCTCTGATGAGCACATATTCATTTTCTGAGAATGAATAGTCATTCTTGACTGTTTATTATGCTCTGAACACATTGGGATAGGTTTCAGATCCATTGGAGGAATTCTACAGGTATTTTTTCCTCATTCAAGTTCAGGGAAGCTTGGAGGCCACATGTAGGAGAGGTCATTGTTGGATGAGCCATTGTCCATTTGCAGAGTTTTTACAGTC
>ML792224.1:111236-131643 GCA_009831015.1 Picea engelmannii | reverse complement strand
TAAGTATTTGGGTCTTGGTTATGAACGAATTGTTGAAACAAATTCCAAAGTTGAGGAAACTAATGAAAAAGTTTCAAACACAATTTTTGTTTCAAGTTCACCTCCTCAAGAAGGTTTTCAAGGTGAAAGTTCAAGAACTTTTGATGTAAGTTCAAACTCTTCAGCATGCAAAACTTGTGTTCAAGATGAATGCAAATATGTGCAACAAAAAGGTTGTGACAGCCATGAGGACAAGAGCAGATTTGAGAGTCTTCAAAAGAGAGCTTGTGACATTTCCAATTCACCTCCTCAAAGCGGCAAAAAAGGTGAATGTTCAAGGTATAAATCTGCCTTTAATTCTGTTGCTTTTGATTATGTTAAACATAATAAATCTGCAAGTAACAATGGAAAAAGACCATGTTCATATTGTTGTTTCTATAACCATCATGTTTCAAAATGTTGGAAAAGAAAGTCCATTTTTAGGAAACTTTCCAAGCAAAGGCAACATGAAGAGAAAATGCAAAAGATTTGCAGTCATTGTCAAAAGAGGGGTCATCTCATTGACAAATGTTGGAAATTGCATCCAACCTCTCATCCACGGCACAAGAAGCTGTTGGGTGAAAATATTGACAAGAATGGAAGAGGAGATTCCATCATTGAAGTGGGTCAAGATGATTCACAAGAAGAAGAAGTTCAGCAGAAGGATTCGCCATTGAGTTGGCTTGGTAAGAAATGGATTGATTTCTTGCGTAAGTAAGGCTTTCATTCTTTTTACAATAGATGCACATTTCAGCCTTATCTTTTCATTTTGTTGAAGTTTGAGAAGTGGCAGCAGTTTGTCATCATTTGGTAGAGGCAAGTTTGCATGTGAATGCATTTATTTTTGAATGCATACTTGGGTTATACCACCTCATTCAAGAACATGTAAAAGAGGGGTATGCTGTCCATTTTATTACAGCCACATAAACTTTTCATTTTCAGCTCTTTAGTACCCACATGCTTTGGGTTTAAGCACCTATGTTTCTACAGGAAGGAGAGATGAAGAGCTATGCATATGCATTTGGTTTTGTGAGTGCATAAACACTGAACTGATGATAGTTCATCATGATTGATTCATGTTTGCAACATGATTGTTTATCATGTCTTTAGACTTGTCATTTTGGATGGTTGACATGTTTCACTTGAGTCTCGACTTGTGTCGATATTTGCTTGACGACCATGTGTGTTGTTCATAGTTTTCGACTTGTTTTAGTCGATTGTGTTGGATGACTTGTAAGTCATATTTTTAGTGCACTAAAATGCAGGAAACCACTATGTGCTTTGATGAAGCACAAGATGCGACAGTTTGCTTGAAGAGCAAAAAGACTTTGCTGTCATTATTTTTCAGTCTTGTATATTTCATTTTCAAGATTGATGGTTTTTCTTGGCTTGTGACAAGATGTCACAGGAAAATTTGCAGCCATTGGAGAGCGGATTGTTGACGTCAAAAGAGTTCACATGAGGGACTTGATTCTCAGTGGGAAGGCTGGCAGTCTTCCAAGTGCAGAGAGAACAGTGGGTCAGCAGCAGCCAGAGAGCAATGATTGAGGGACATAGTTAGTTGCAGTGCAAGACATGTCGAAGTACCCAGGTGATTGTTGAAAAGTCTTTTCAAGTAGAATCATTTGATATAACTTGAAAGAAGAAGAGTATTGAAGCTCAGATCGATGATTATAATCTTTTGTGGGTCCAAAAGCCTTTCAGTGGGAAGGCGTGATCAGAATCTGGACCAGGGGTCTAAAATTTGCTCAATTTTCAAAGTGCTTGGAATGCAACGAAAATGGTGCCATTGCGTCTGTCTCGTTCTCCTGATTCCGGCGGTATATTTATTTTCGCAAACGGAGTCCGTATGGAGAAGTTATCGAGGTCTGTTCACCGAGCCAAACAGGCAAAATTTTATGCTGACTGGGCAGGCCGTACTGCCACGTGGCAGGGCCGTACAGTGCTGACGTAGGTGTCCGTACAGGACACGTGGCAATTTTTGGGCATGACACGTGTCATGCAATTATGGATTTTTCAGCGTACATTTGGACCTATTGGGAGGTGACATTTTAATACATTTGAATTTACGTTATATGTTTGTTGGCAGGGGGTCGGGCCGGGGCTAAGCCCCGGCCCACGGTTGCATTACATTAACATATAACCGTCACATATATTTCGACGCGGTTTTAAAAAAATGTATAAACATTATTGCCCACGTTTTATTTATATATACGCGGGGTTTAAAAATGTTAACAGTCACGCATATTAACACATGACCGTGTGTGTTAAGGTTTGGTGTGCGGGGGAAATGTAATGTGGATTACACCCACGGTTCCGTTCTTTGCAATATGACCAATGTATATGTGTTTGGCGCGGAGTTTTGGGTTTAAAAACCCGGTTCTATTGTATATACACGCGTGGTTCCATTTACATAAAGTGGGCGCGTTTTTTTTTTATTTTAGTTTTGGGTTTAAACGGTTATTCAACCAAACCCCGACACTTGTCAACTTTGGACACGCGTTTGTAACTTGGCCCTTTATGCGCGCGAGACATGGCCACATGGCCCCATGCGCCCAGTTCCTCCGCCCTCGGGGGCTTTATTCCGGGTAACCGTTCGACAAATTGACGCATTTTGCGGAACGCGCGTTGGTGCTAGGTTTTTGGACGCGAAAACGCCTGGAGCTAGGGGTCTTTCCCACAGGTGCAGAATGGCGAACGGGTTGCAGAGCTTGAAGGGGAAAAATGGCAGAAGCCATAACTTTTTGAGTTTTTGACCAAATCAGGTGCTGTAAAAGCCCAGCTAGGGGTTTTTGGACGTTCTGAGTCCATTTTTGAGGTTTTCATAGGCATTTGAAGAGCCGATTTGCAGGTTTTTCACATTTGAAGCTTGAGGAAGCTCCATGAAGATTAAAGCCCTCATTGTTTGAGGCATTGCTCTGATGATCACATATTCATTTTTTGAGACTGAATAGTCATTCTTGACTGTTTATTATGCTCTAAACACATTGGGATAGGTTTCAGATCCATTGGAGGAATTCTACAGGTATTTTTTCCTCATTCAAGTTCAGGGAAGCTTGGAGGCCACATGTAGGAGAGGTCATTGTTGGATGAGCCATTGTCCATTTGCAGAGTTTTTACAGTCAAATTTGGGGTTTTTATGTATTCTGAATCCAATGGTACAGTCTGTACATTCATTGGAGTTGAGAAGCAGTTTGTAATGAGCATTTGACAAACTAATCCCAAAGAGCCAAGTCCATTAAAGGAGGCTCAAGGAGACGTAGCCCAGAGAGGGGTGAACTCCTTTATCATCTTTGTATTGCTGTGATTTTTATGTGTTATTTGCTGCACTTTTTATGGCTGTGTATTGATTTATAACACATGATTAATCTTTTAAAAGAACATTCCTCACACATGCACATTGACAAGAAGAACCAAGAACTTAACACATAAACCAGTTTGCACATTTTTAACACATGAAGCAAGGTCCTGTTAAGATTTATTTTAATGAGGTAGAGGGTGCTTGCATAGCATAACAAGTCAGCCTTCTATTTTCAGATCACAAGGAAAGGCAAGGCATGGGAATGCATGGCAAGGAAAGGCATGGGAAAGAAGGGCATGGAAAGGCATGAGAAGGCATGGAAAGGCATGGAAAGGAAAGGCATGGAAAGGAAAGGCATGGGAAGGAATGGAAAGTCATGGAAAGGAAAGGCAAGGAAAGGCATGGGATGGGAAGGCATGGAAAGGCAAGGCAAGGAAAGGCACAAAATGACAAGGTATGGCAAGAAAAGGCATGGAAAGGCATGACAAGGCAAGGAAAGGCAAGGCATGGAATGGGAAGGCATGGCAAGGCATGCCAAGTCAAGTCTTTTGAAGGCATGAAAAGGAATGACAAGGCAAGGAAAGGAAAGGCATGGCATGGGAAGGCATGGCATGGAAAGGCAAGGCAAGGCAAGGAAAGGCAAAGAAAGACATGCAAAGGCATGGTAAGGAAAGGAATGGGAAGGCATGGCATGCCAAGGAATGGGAAGGAATGGAAATGCATGGAAATGAAAGGCATGGTATGGTAAGGCATGGGATGGCATGGAAAGGAAAGGAATGGTAAGTAATGGTAAGAAAAGGAAAGGCAAGGCAAGGAAATGCATGGAAAGGAAAGGCATGGGAAGGCATGGAAAGGAAAGACATGGGAAGGAATGGAATGACAAGGCTTGGGAAGGCATGGCAAGGCATGGAAATGAAATGAAAGGAAAGGCATGGCATGGGAAGGCATGACAAGGCATGGAAAGGGAAGGCATGACAAAGCATGGAAAGGCATGGCAAGGCATGGAAAGGCATGACAAGGAATGGAAAGGCATGTCATGGAATGGAAAGGCATGCAAAGACAAGGAATGACATGGAATGACATGGAAAGGCAAGGAAAGGCATGAGAAGTCATGGAAAGGAAAGGCATGGGAAGGCATGGAAAGGCAAGGCATGGGAAGGCATGGGAAGGAAAGGCAAGGCATGGGAAGGCAAGGCAAGACAAGGAATGAAAAGGCATGGCATGGAAAGGCAAAGCAAGGCAAGGCAAGGCAAGGCATGGGAAGGAAAGGAAAGGCATGAGAAGACATGGAAAGGCAAGGTAAGGAAATTCAAGGCAAGGAAAGGCAAGACATGGAATGACATCGTAAGGCAAGGCAAGGCATGACAAGGAAAGTGATGACAAGGAAAGTAAAGTCAAGGCAAGTGAAGGAAAGGAAAGGCAAGGCATGGCATTTCAAGGTATGTCATGACATGGCAAGGTATGGCATGGCATGGCAAGATATGGCATGGAAAGTGAAGGAAAGTCAAGGAAAGGAAAGTGAAGGCAAGGCAAGACAAGGAAAGGCAAGGCATGACATGGAAAGGTATATTTTAACAAAAGTCAAAATATTTTACATAACAAAGTATTTTAAGGCAAGGTATATTTTAACAACATTCCAAATATTTTAACAACCGTGACAATGAAGCCAAAATTATTCCTTTTATATACCTATGGTCATTCAAGTAGACCATAGGGATCACTTCTAATACTGACGGTCTCCATTAACTTCTCATGCTCAGATTAAGGCAAGACGTATTGTACCTTTGATGAGTTCTTTCTTGAAATTGTTTGTAGTTGAAGGTTTGTACCAATAACCAAGTTTCTAAAGCAGTATATGACTTGACTTGGTTTATAATATTGAAATACATAACCACCTTTATTTCGTATTATTTCATCATGTGTCAGATATTCTCCTTTAATAACCATCAACCCAATCGGAAATCAAATGCCTTTGAGTCTATTATTGATCATATGAAGGTCCTATTTCCCTCTAAGCATCATTCCAACCAATAATCAGTGTTGTAACGCACCCATACACTCGCAGGCCCAAGTACGCTACTTAAACATGCCGCAACACACCCAACCACTGGTAGGCAAGGAACATTGTAGTCCCAAGACTCAGTTCTCTGAACAGATCTCAAATTCTAACAATATTTAATCTAAAACAAGCACGAAAGAACCACATGAATTAATCAAGATCCATGCTACAACATAAAGAAGTAAAAATGTGTCATGCAGAACAAATAACCAACAGACAAGCACATTAAAATACATATCTTAGAGATAATTAAATACACAACGGAATAACATTATACAGATAACACAGAGAGAAATTATCTTTCAAGTAAACATTCACCAACTGGCTACAGACCAAGGATGTTCCTCTCAAGCATAGACATTGTTTTTCATTTACTCTCAACATCATGTCACCCCTAATCCAGGGCTATGAATCCACAAGGACGGGTCCTAGGAAAAATCTAAATCACGCAAGAGTTGGCTAACTAGCTCTTAGGTTTCCCAACCTCATAGCAAATCCGAATTTCCATGTCTCTTTCCCCCTTAGCCTGCACAACCCAAAGAAATGAATAACTTTCTTTTCCATGCAATCCCCAAGGCTGTTCTAGTTCTCTCCGGGGCTCCAGTGCTACTGGTCAGGAAATCACCCTACTGGAAACTCCAAGGAATCTCAACTGTGGACAGTTCTATCTAAACTTACATTAAGCTCATGCACATGAGAATCCATTCCCTCATGGAATGATCAATATAATATTACAACCATTCTATCATGGCTCTCTTCTTCCTGCCATTAGTGTCCATGCTCAACCCAAGAGCACATGAACTAGCAATAATGAGTGAAGAGGAAGAAGAACAAGGGAGCAAGGGGAAGAAGATGAACCAGGGGAAGAACTAACTAGGGAAAGAATGACCCCAACCAAGCCATTGATCTAGGTGGATATCGGTGGCCACCCACCTATTCCACTGGCTCAAAAAATAATTTTCCACCTTGGTAGTTTTCGGGTTCCAAACTTCTGAGACCATTTTAAGGCCCTAAACAACCATTTTTGGGGATTTGGGGCCCAGGTGATTGCCGAAGGCTTGACATGGATAGTCGAAAATCGTTATTCTCAGTTAGCACTTTCCAATGGGCTATCGTGCACCTAAAATGGAGATCATATGAAAAAGTTACGACCCTGGGAAGTTGATGTACTAACTTACCCAAACAAGGCCCACATGACGTTTGGCGCTTCATCTTCTAGGGTTAGGTTTTTGGATGTCTAGGGTTTTTGGCATTCTTGTTTAATGTAAAATACCTTGAGAGCCTCATTGTAACCATATTCTTGCGAATGAGCGTAACCCTCACATCTCTTCTCATAGATAAGCTTCCACCATTCTAGTAAGCTTGTTTTCCATCCATTTTACAGTTTCAACTTATTTCCTTATTGAATAGAAAAACAGTTTTATTGTATCCTTGTTATTTTTTGTTAAGCATATTTTAATAATCTGTATTTATTTTGTTCTTCTCATAAAATCTGAATCAGTGGTATCAGAGTGGTTTTCTCCTTTTCATATTAATGCATGTCCCCAATGAGGTCAGGGTACAAAGAATTTGGTCTCAAGCTTGTTTCTCTTGAGGACAAAATCTCTCACATGCCCAAGCAAACTCTCATGGCTGGAGAAAAGAAATATGACGAGACATAATATCCTTTCAAAATGTTGCTTGAGGAAATCCTCATGCAATAGAGGAACGAGATGATGGATAGTTTTTCTCAAATCCTTCGGTGGCTACCAACATGCGATGCATCTTCCTTGAGCAGAGGCGTTGCCCCCTTCAAGGTACACATCAACTTCGATATTCCTATATTTGAAGGTCATATAGACACAGATGTTGTAGAAAAGTGGTTAAATCTACTAAAAGGGTATTTTTCTATCCATAACTTTTTGAATAGAGAAAAGATTACTTTTGTGCTCCTCAAAGTCATTCCTCATGTCAAATATTGATGGGAAATTTTCCGTGAGAAAAAGGAAATAGAGGAACCCTCATTATTTATAGTCATAACCACCTAGGAATCCTTCGAGGATGATATTAAGGAACAATACTACCCTTTCGGAAGCTATGACGACTTGCATACAAAATGGACCACATTGTGGCAAGAAAGAGACCAAGCAGTGCCAGATTTCACAAATATCTTCCATACCTTGTGCACTAAGATGGGTATCAAAGATTTAGAGCGACATCTAGTGCTCAAGTATTGTGGTGCTCTACATAGATACATCCATACCAAAATGGAATTTTTGTACATCTCTTCCTTGGGCATGGCCTACCGATATGCCATCAAAATTGAGAAGAAGCTCAATCAAAAGACATGACAATTTGGGCCTGGGAGCCCCTCACAACAAAATCCAGGAAAGGGCGGCCCCAACCCACAAAAAAAAGGGTAGAGAAAAGATGGATAGTATTAGGACAACCAATCCAATCCACAAGAAAAGGACACTGGAAAGACAAAGAAAGATATCGGGAAGTGTTGTGACTTCCATAAGATCCCTTGGCATAACACTGTTGAATACCGCTCAAAGTAGTCATTGGTGGCCGAAGTGAAAGAACATGAATCATTTGTGGGTTCTAACTCTGATTCAGAACTAGAAAGGGGAAGACAGATCATTGACGCAGAACCCATTGCCACCATTGTTACCACCAAGCTCCAGCCTGGTGAACGAGACGAGCCAAAGGAAGGAGAGCACCTCTTCCATTAAAAGATGTGGGTAAAATGCACCTCGTTGCAGGTCATCATTGATAGTGGTATGATCTAGGTATTTGTGGCCACCCACCTTTTCTAGCTGGCTCAAAACAACTTTCTGGCAATTTTCATAATTTACTATTTTTAACAGTTTTTCGGGTCCTGAACTTTCAGAGCCATTTTGAGGCCCTAAAAGACGTCTTTTTGGGTATGTTGTAGTCATAAAATTTCATCATGAAATTTTCAGCAACTCTTGTATTCCTCAGATAGATCTTTCCAACGGGCTATCATACGCCTAAAACAAAGATCGTATGCAAACCTTACGACCTCGGGAAGTTGATGTACTAACTTACCCAAACGGGGCCCACATGACTTTTGGAACTTCATCTCCGAGGGTTAGGTTTTTGGATGTCTAGGGTTTTTGACACTCCTGTTTATTGTAAAAAGGCCATCAGAGCCTCATTGTAATCATATTCTTGCAAATGAGCGCAACCGTCATATCTCTCCTCACAGATAAGCTGCCACCATTCCAACAAGCTTGTTTTTCGCTGCATTTTACAGTTTCAACTTATTTTCTTATTGAATAGAAAACTAGTTTTACTGTATCTTTGTTATTCTGTGTTAAGCATCTATTAATAATCTATAGTCATTTTGTTCTTCTCATAAAATCTGGATCATGGTATCCAGAAGAACCTCATCTCAGCAGAGGTCATCAAGCAGCTGGCCCTGCCGACAATGTCGCACCCACAACCCTACACCATTGGATGGCTCCTCCAAGGAAGCGATCTATGCATCATCCAACAGTGTTGACTGTCATATGACATCAAGACCTTCAAAGATGAGGTATTGTGTGATGTTTCTCCTCTCAAAGTTTGTAATTTTCTTTTGGTCCAACCTTATTTATGGAAACGTCATTCTTTATATGAGTCTAGGCCTCGTAGTGTTATTATTACTTTGAACAGGAAATTGTACAGGATACCCGAGGCAGTCCCTCCTAGTTCTATTTCCTTTATCTCTACCAAGAAATGCAGGAAATTCATCTCTCAGACCGAGAAATTTTTCTTCTTCGTGATTCACTCTCAGAGTGAGCGAAAGATCACAGCCACATCCAGGGCCTCCGCGGCTGATATCTCCACACAACATAAGCAAGTGGATAAAGTCATGGAAGAATACTTAGATATCTTCTCGTCTCCTACCGAGGTACCTATGCATTTCCAGGTCAAGCATCTCATCGATCTGACCCCATGCGCACTGCTACCCAATGGGTCAGTCTATCGCTGCTCTCTGTTAGAAAACGAGGAGATCAAGAGGTAGATCGAAGAACTGCTCCACAAGGGGCACATCTATCCCATATCGTCACCTTATGGGAGCCCAATCATGTTGGTGCAGAAGAAAGATGGTACATGATGACTCTGTATTGATTACTGGGCCCTAAATAAATTCACATTCCAAAACCGGTACCTGATTCCCCGAATGGACGACCTCCTTGATCAACTCATGGGGGAAAAATACTTCAGTAATATTGATCTGAATTCTAGCTACCACCAGGCCCCAATAGAACAAACATATGTATGGAAGACCGCCTTCAAGTCAAAAGAAGGTCTTTTTGAATGACTGGTCATGCGTTTTGGCTTGAAAATTTCTCTAACAACTTTTATGAGGATGATGGACGATATCCTACGACGTTTCACCAATAATTTTGTAGTGGTGTATCTGGATGACATCCTCATATACAACAAGACTTGGGCAAAACAATTGCAGCATATTCAACAGTTTCTTCACACGCTGCGGCAACACAAACTATATGCAAACTTGGAAAAATGCTCCTTCGGCATGGACATGGTCCGTTACTTAGGCTACATCATTATGAAGCATGGTGTGCATGTGGATACAACCAAGATCCAGGTCATCCATGGCTGGCCAGCCCCAACCACACTCACTGAACTTCAGAACTTCTTGGGCCTCGCCAATTTCTATCGCAGGTTTGTGTTGGGATTCTCTCATATCACATGGGCCCTCAACCAAGTAACTAGGGGTGGCAGTAAGGAAAAAATTGTGTGGGGTTTGTCCTAAGAACAAGCCTTCGATGAATTTAAGAATAATTTGTGCTCATCCTTGGTAATTTCATTACCAGACCTACAACATCCCTTTGAGATCGATACATATGCTTCAGACTATGCCATGGGCGTCATTCTCATGCAAAACAACCACCCCGTGGAATATCATAGTGAGACACTATAAGATGTTGTCCGTAAGTACCCTACTTATGACAAAGATATGTACTCCATTTTGAAATCCTACCACCAATGGAGACATTAAATTCTTGGGAAGGAGACAGTCATCCAGATTGATCACAAGCCACTACAGTTCATGCAGACCCAAGGAAAATTGCAGAATGACTGCCATCAAAAGTGGTCAACATACTTACAATAGTTCCACCTCAACATCAAGTATAAAATAGGAAGTACCAACTGATTTGTTGATTTCCTCAACTGACCTCCAGTTGTGACACTCACCATGTTGCTAGACTCTTGTTTCCAAAAGACCTCCAGATGGCTCCACCTCTATGAGACAGACCCTGACTTCTCCACCACCTACCAAATGTTGGGTGCCAACTCAATGGTCACTAATTTCCATCTTCATGACAGGATGTTGTGCCATTTGGGCCATCTCTGTGTTCCATCAAGGGAGCGTGCGAAGATGATTTAGGAAGCTCACTACAGCCGAGTGGCAGGACACTTTGGCATCAAAAAGATAGTAGAGTGTTGTCGAAAAAATTCTACTAGAGGAAATTTTGACAGGATGTTGGCAAGTATATTAGGTCCTGCAACGTCTGTGCTATTTCCAAATTGACCACTAAGAAATAGGGCATGTACACTCCTCTTCCTACTCCTAATAGGCCATGGGAATCCATCTCAATAAAATACTTGTCGAGCCTCCCATCCACCAAGAGGGGAAATGACTGTGTTTTTGTGGTTGTTGATCGCTTTTCCAATATGGCAATTCTAGTCACCTGCAAGAAGAACATCACAACAGAAGTGACTGCGAAAATATTCTTTGAATGAGTATGGGTACATTTTGATATCCCACAAACCATTATCTCAGACCATGACAGTCGATTCCTAAGATCATTCTGGTCAAGCCTCTGGTCACCGCTGGATACCAAGCTCACCAAATCCACTGCCTTCCACCCTAAGAAAGATGGCCAAACTAAGGTCGTTAATCAAATGGTCGTACATATCCTACACATGTACAATTCAAAATACCCCTGCACATGGTATGAGAGTATTCCCTATGTCCATCATAGCTACAACTGAGCCCTGCATAGCTCAACTGGTGTTAAAAACCAAATATCAATAGAGCATACAAAAACCTCAGAATAATTATTCAACTCCTTGAAAAAGAGAGAATTTCAGGTAATAAGCCTCTTTGAGGGGGCAACCTCCTTATACCCCAAATAAATTTCCAAATACAAGATGATTCCAAATGAAAATGTCTCCTCGGTATATATAGGAGACTACGAGGTACAATTACAACTAATGGACTAAAGCTGACATAAATAAAATAACATTACTAATGTAATATGCCCCAATTAAGGGGTAATGAGCCACTATTTAGGGCTTAACATGCCCCTCCCCTTGAGATAAGTGTTTTCCGTAATGCTTGAGTAACTCTGGATGCTTTTTTATAAAGGACTCATCTTCCCAAGTGGAATCTTCAACTGATAGTTTCCTCCATTTAACGAGATACTCTGAAATGGATCTATTCCTCAGCTAGCATATTCTTGTGTCAGTGTTGGATTCAGGCTCCAATATGCTTTTCCTTCCTCGTCAAGTTCTGAAAATATGGTTTGAATTGGGATCTTGTAACCTATAACCTTATTTAATCATGAAACATGGAAAATTGGGTTTACTCATGAATATGCAGACAACTCCAGTTTGTATTCCATAGTACCAATATTTTGCAACACCTTATAAGGGCCATAGTTTTTTGGTGATAATTTATTATCCTTCTTGGATTTCTTGAGGGACATCTGTTTGTATGGTTATAGTCTTAAAAACACCCATTCCCCTACTTCAAAACTTATTTCACTACGATGTTGATCTTCTTGTTGTTTCATGTGATTTTGTGCCATGGTCAAGTTGTCCTTTAAGATTTGGAGAACTTCTTGTTGATGCTCGATGTGATATTCCACTACTTGAACCTTAGATTTTTCTTTTAGATAAGAAGTGATGTAAGGAGAGTGGTATCCATAAAGTGCCATAAATGGTGTCATTTTTGTTGCAATATGAATGGAAGTGTTATACCACCATTCTGCCAAGGGTAACCATTTGAACCTTTGTGTTTGTTTATCAGAGACAAAACAACGAAGGTATCCTTCCAGACATTTGTTCACTATCTCGGTTTTTCCATCAGATTGAGGATGATAGGATGATCTATGAGCTAATTGAGTACCCAAACAAGAAAATAATTATGTCCAAAAATTTCTAGTGAAGATGGGATCTCTGTCACTTACAATAATCTTTGGGCTGCCATGTAGCTTTTGAAATGTCTCCATGAATGCGGTGGAAACTGTACTGGCTTTGAAGGATTGAGAGAGTGCACAAAAGTGTGCATATTTGGTGAGTCTATCAACAATCACCATGATGACACTATTTCCTTCAGACTTTAGTAGCCTTGTTATGAAATCCATGGAAACCTCCTCCCAACACTGACTTGGGATGGCTAATGGTTGTAAAAGACCTGGGGTCTTAATTGTTTCCACCTTATTTTGTTGGAAAACCAAAAATTCTGCGACAAACCTTTGAACATCAGTTTTAAGGCCATCCCAAAACAATTCCATCTTGACCGTATGGTAGGTTTTCAAAAATCCCGAGTGCCCTCCTACAGAAAAGGTGTGTAATTGCAATAGTACCTTTTGTTTGAGTTGGGAATTCTTACATAAATATAAGTGATATTTGTACCATAGTGAATCATTTTTCCATGTAAATTTTTTTGATGCATTGGAATCCTGTTGCAACCTTTGAGTGAGACTCCACACTTTTTCATCATTCTTCCATTCATCCCTTGCTTCTATTATCCAATCGGGTTGGATGATCGAGATAGCATAGAGAAAGGCTTGAACATCTTCATCCTTTCTTGAGAGTGCATCTTCCACAACATTTTGTTTCCCTTTCTTATAGACGATTTCAAAATAATAACCCAGTATCTTGGTCACCCATTTTTGTTGTTCTTCTGAAGATAGTCTTTTTTCCAAGAAGTATTTAAGACTATCATGATCTATTTTGACATTGAAGTGACTACCTATTAGGTAAGGACGCCATTTATTCAATACATGTAGTATTGCCATCATTTCCTTCTCACAAATGGGTTTGTGTAAGTCCTTTCCCTTGAGTGTTCAACTTTCAAAATCCAGGGGCCTTCCTTCTTGCATTAGGACAACACCAATTCCATTTCCTGAGGCATCACATTCCACAATAAAGGTTTTTGTGAAGTCTGGAGTGTTCAAGACAAGATATTTTCGCATCACCTCTTTAAGTTGTTCAAAAGATTTAGTTGCCTCTGGAGTCCATGAAAATGCATCCTTCTTAGTTAGTGTCATTAAAGGTGCTGCTATTCTTCCATAGTGCCAAACAAACTTGCGATAGTAACCTGTCAAACCCAAAATTCCTCTAAGATTCTTCATTTTTTTGGAAATAGACCAATCCATCATGGCCTTAATCTTGTTAGGGTCTACCTTGACACCTTCATGAGATACAATATGACCCAAACACTCTACCTCATTCACCCCAAAGAAACATTTGGATGGTTTGGCATATAGTTGTTGCTCCTTTAGTAGTTGTAGCACCTTGTCAACATGTCACACATGATCCTACCAAGACTGGCTATAGATTAGTATATCATCAAAAAATACTAACACAAATTTTCGAAGGAAGGGATTGAAAATGGAATTCATCAACCCTTGGAATGTGGAAGGTGCATTTGTAAGGCCAAAAGGCATGACCAAAATTTCATAATGGCCTTCATGAGTTCGGAATGTTATTTTTGGGACATCTTCTTCCTTCATTCTAATCTGATGATACCCTGAATGAAGATCCAACTTTGTGAAATAGATTGCTCCATGTAGTCCATCTAATAATTCATCAATGAAGGGAATGGGAAAATTATCTTTAATAGTGATCTTGTTGAGCTCTCTATAATCTGTACACATATGCCATGAGACATATTTCTTGAATACCATTATCACTGGTGCAGAGTAAGAACTTTGTCTAGGTATAATAATGCCATCCTCTAACATTTCTTCAACCATGTTCTCAATTTCACTCTTCTGGTCATAAGGGTATTTGTATGGCCTGATGTTAGGAGGAACACTCCCAGGAATTAGGTGAATATCATGATCATGATTTCGAGTGGGTGGAAGACCTTTGGGAATATCTTCAAATACTTTGGAATGCTTATTAATGATCCCTTGGATATCTAGGGTAATAGATGGCTTAGATGTTTGAATATCGAGTGAGCAGAGTTGTGCAATTACACCTTGATGCCCATTTTTCAATAATTTTGTCATGCCATTGGAGCTTATCACCTTACTGAGTTTCCCTGTGATACCTCTTAACTCAATTTATTATCCCTCCAATGAAAATTTCATGAAAAGTTCTTGAAAATTAAAAGCAATTGTTCCTAATGATTGCAACCATTGGATTCCTAGTACGACATGAACACCACCCATGGGTATAACAATAATTGGACTATTCATTACATATTCCCCATAGTAATATTGATCTTATTGCATTTTCCTGAGCAATTAATAGTTCCTCCATTTGCAATCATTACTTGAAAATCTGGTATTGGATATACAAAGCAATTGAGAGCTTTGGCTAATTTATAGTGAATTAAATTATGAGTACTACCAGAATCAATTAGGACTATTACCTTTTTCTTTTTGATATATCCTTCGATCTTGAGGGTTCGAGGAGTGCTAATTCCAGCCAATGCATTACACGATATCGTGGGAGTCAACTCTTCATAAAAAATCACGTCTACATTTTCATCTTAAGATGGTTCTTGTTCTTGTTCTTCTTCCTCTTCACAATCTATGTATAATAATTTCTTCTCGTCACACTTCTGTCCTTTACTGTACTTGCTATCACAATTAAAGAATAAACCTTTTTCTTTTCTTTCCTCCAATTGTTGAGGTGTCAACCTGGTAGGTTGACTTGTTTTAGAAGAAGGAACATTATTCTCTCAATATATGTTAGGAGTGGTCTTTCTAGTAGCCATAGCCATATTTTTACTTTCAACATTTCTTGCCACCCTAAATGCATTATCCAATGATTTGGGTTCCCAAAGACGAACCTCATTTTGAATGTTATCCCTTAAAGTTCCTATGAATACATCAATCAAGTGCTCATCTAGAATATCTGTTACCTTTATATTCAATCTTTGGAAGTTCTCAATGTGCTCTGTAACTGAACCCTTTTGCTTGAGATTTATCAATTGGATAAAGAAGGTATTTCTCCTTGTATCCTCATAGTGTGCTATCATTTCTTCCATAAAAATTGTCCAAGTGATGAGTGATTTGCGATAACAAAGCCTTCGATACCACACAAATTGATTGGGTTCTAAATATAAAGAAGCAATCCATACCTTTTGTGTATGTGGCACATTATGTAGATCAAAGAATTGCTCCATCTGAAGTATCCATGTGATTGGGTCCTTGCCATCAAACTTCCTCATATCAATCTTAGGAAAGTGGTTGGTCTTCAACCCAAAGTTAGAGCTTCTCCATTCTTGATTCATATTCCTTGTGTCCTCATCATGAATTTCATGGGATACATTTTCACTTTCAGTTGTCCTCTCTATTAGGAAATTTTTCAATCCTTCCATGATCTCCCCTTTTAAACCATCCATATTAGTATTTATTGCCTCCAGCTTAGCTTCCGTTGAATCTCTCATCTCTTGTAGTTCATCTTTTGTTATTGTCTTCTTTTATAAATCATTTATGTTGCTACACATTTCTTCACCTTCATAAAGAGTCCAAATAGGATTGTCTGGAGGCTTATTTGGTGTAGAAGTTCCCTTTTTTGGTGGCATGTTTCCAAGTATCACTTTAAACCTTGATTTTGAGGTGGTTCTGCTAGAAAATATTCCTTTTATTGTATCTCCAAAATTTCGCCCCTTCTGGGTATGAAATTTTCCTTTTTGTAGTTCTATGACATTTCTTTTTTGCAATGCCACAGGTCTGATCAAAATTGGATGTGCCAAGTGAAATTTACGATAACTTCCCCACAACTTGCTGATTTTTGGCCTTTCCAGGAGATATCACTTGTATAGCATTCCCCACACACAATAATTGATATAAAATTCTGAAAATTGTACCAGAAATACTACGGACTTTCTGATATCCAATGCAACTAGTCTCACTCAATTTGGATACTCAAGGAATAATTTATGATTGTTTTACCCAGAACACCTGCTTGAGACTAGTCAATAGGACTAGTCAGATACCCTATCTTCCATAGGGTGTATCTACAAATTTAAGATGACCCAGAAGCTGAAATTTTTACCACATATACCTTACTAATTAATGTGAATATCCTCCAGATTTTAGGGTCTGAAATGTTACAAAAAAAAAAAAATTATAGAGAAAATTTTGCAATGATTCAATTCAGGATGATTCCCGAACCCTATCTTACATAGGTTGTATCTCCGACAGTATAAGGCTTCAGGAGATGAAATTTTAACACAACGTACCTTGACCCATCTAATAAATATCATCCAATCCATTCCTTCTGAAACATTGTATATAAAAAATTATAGCAAAAATTCCAAGGTGTGTCAGATGTAGCAACGAAACCCTAAGACCTTCATCTCTGATACCATATGTTAAGAACCAAATATCAATAGAGCATAGAAAAACCTCAGAATAAGTACTCAACGTTTTGAAAAATAGATAATTTTAGGTAATAATCCTCTTCGAGGGGGAAACCTCCTTATACCCCAAATAAATGTTCAAATACAAGATGATTCCAAATGAAAATGTCTCCTTGCTATATATAGGAGACTAGGAGGGACAATTACAACTAATGGACAAAAGATGACATAAATAAAATAACATTACTAATGTAATATGCCCCAATTAAGGGGTAATGAGCCATTGTTTAGGGCTTAAAAACTGGTCACATCCCCTTTTAGGTGGGGTTGGGAGTCCAACCATTAGGCCCCATGGATGTTGCACTACTCCTGGTGACCACCTTAGCCGACTCGTCCCCTGCTCCACCAGAAGTTGAAAAATCCACCCGGTTCATTGAGTGAATATAGCACATTCACCAACATGTTCAGGATATTCTACAGAAGTCTAATGCCAAGTACAAGCAATGCCATGATCAACATCGGTTGCCACATAAGTTTCAGGTGGGCGACAAAGTTTGGTTGCATTTGTAGAAAGAACGCCTTACAAGGCCCCATTGGAATATCCACCCACTATGTTATGGGTCATACACCATCACTAAGGATGTGGGTGACAATTGTTTTGAGCTCAACATTCCCCCCTTCCTTGGTTTGCATCTAGTCTTCAACGTGGCTCTTCTTTGGCCATATTTCCCACCATTATTGGACACCTCAGAGATAGCAGAGTAGTTGACACCAACAGAGCTCAACCCTAACTGCATGGAACATGTATCCAGTGATCGTATTGTGGACACACAGATCAAGGGCACTCGACAACAAATGATCCAACTTTATCGAGTCGTCAAAGAAGGGCATCTCCTTCACCAAGGCAAGTGGCTCACCCGGGGCCAAATTAAACATAAATTTCCTCATATGATGGGGGAACTCAATGCAATGGAGACCATTGCTTCCTAATGAGATCTAGGTGGATATCGGTGGCCACCCACCTATTCCACTGGCTCGAAAAATAGTTTTCCGCCTTGGCAGTTGTTCAACAGTTTTTTTGGGTTCCAAACTTTCGAGGCCATTTTGAGGCCCGAAACAACATTTTTTGGGGATTTGGGCCCCAGGTGATTGCTAGAGGCTCTAACCTAGGCCAGTCGAAAATTGTTCTTCTCAGTTATACCTTTCCAATGAATTACCGTGTGCCTAAAATGAAGATCATATGCAAAAGTTATGACCTCGAGAAGTTAATTTACTAACTTACCCAAATGGGGCCCACATGACTTTTGACGCTTCATCTCCTAGGGTTAGCTTTTTGGATGTCTAGGGCTTTTGAAATTCCTGTTTATTGTAAAAGGATTTGAGAGCCTTATTGTAACCATCTTCTTGCGAATGAGCGCAACCCTCACATCTCTTCTCAGAGATAAGTCGCCACCATTCCAACAAGCTTGTTTTCCACTGCATTTTACTATTTCATCTTATTTCCTTATTGAATAGAAAACTCGTTTTATTGTATCTCTGTTATTTTGTGTTAAGCATATTTTAATAATCTGTATTCATTTCTTTCTTCTCATAAAATCCGTATCATCCATCCTCATGCAACCATTCGTATCCATGCTCATACCAAGAGCACATGAATTCAACAAGAATGGGGCTCCTAAAGATGAAGAAGTGAGAAGGGTGTACCGTGAATGAATAAGAACAAGTGAACCCCCAAAAAAACCAAAGATGGGTTTATATAATTAATTGGAAATCAAGAACCACATGGCCTTCCCCAAGAAGCTCATGTAACCTCTTTTCTCCATAAAAACAATTATGTTAAATAAAATAATAATAAAAAGACTTAGCCCCTCAAGCTCCCTCTCTTGTGGAATGATAGCCCCCTATATCTTTTGTCCTTGTATGTCTTGCAATCAACGGTTTATTTTTTTTAATGTGTATGAATTATTACATTTCCTAGGAACTCTGGTCCCTTTTTGACTTTACCGGATCACCAGCCTAAGTCACAATTACATAATACATTACAGTTTATAAGGGTTAAAACTGGGATGTTACATCCCCCTCCTTTTATTTTGGCATTGTCCTCAGTGTGCATCACCATTCCAATGTTATTAAGATTACAAATCTAGGCTCTTTATCCTTAATCCACGTAGGCATTCCAACCAAATATTATATACATAAGCACTCTGGCCTAAAATTAAACATGTATACATAGGAATTTTGACCCAAAACATGTATAATGATTTCTAGAATTTATATCTCTGACAACAGTTCCAACCAACAAGCTCTCATTCCCTCTCATCCCTACACAACTCAAAGAAATGAACCCCTTTCTCTTCCATGTAGTCTCTCAAGTTGTTTCGCTTCTCTCTAGGGCTCCAGTGCACTCGACCAAGAAGTTTCAGAGTTGTGGCTTCCAAAACTCCAGCTGCAACAATTCCAATGGACTTTCTTCATTCTATGCCCTTGTCATTCGGTTTCTCCAACATCACCTTCTTCTTTTCCCTCATAATCTGGTATTTTTCTATATCCTCAACATTCATCATTTTCCTACAACATTTCAAATCAGCGAGCATGTTAATTCACAATTCGTGCATAAAATTTTCATTTTGTTCATAATTTAAGAGTAAAGTTTTCATAATTCAGTACAATACTTATCTGTGTGGTTCATGGAGCTGCATCCATATGGTTGTCTTGTTAACTTGGCTCACTGTTTTCCCTTGAAATAATCATTGTGTGCATGATCCCAATCAATAGTTTACAAGAAATATCAAAGTCTCCTCTTCCTCGTGGTCACTCACCTTCCAGGCCTAGGCTCATGCATCCCCTTATCTGCTATACAATCCCTCAAGTGATCCATCTTGCCTAACCAAGGATTTCTTGCACAAGAATATTTCTAGGGACACAGGGTTCTCATGTCACAATAATATCCTTTTCCATTCTTTCCAGCTAGCATATCCAACATCTCATCTGTATTATACACATACAATCATCATGATATATCATTATAACCATTTTCAAACATAAATGTCAAATCTGTTTTATACAGGAAAAAAAAATTTCCAAGCATGAGCTTTCTGCTCATATTGTTTGGCTCTGCAGCTATAGATATCAGTCTTCCTTATGGGATTACATTCCTTCCATATCCAATACCATTCTACTTGTACTTTCTTAAATTTACATTCAACCAAAACAATCTGTCAATAATTATTAAATTGTAATTCTCAAAATTGTTTTATATAGGAAAAATAAAATTTCCAGACATGAGCTTTTGCTCATAATAATTTGGCTCTTGCAACAATAGGCATTGGTCTTATTTAAGAGATTTCAATAATACCATATCCAATACCCCTTTCTTCCTGCAATTTCATCACTCATCCAAACAAATTGTCAATATCTCATGTACAAGATATATATATATATATATATATATATATAT
>ML792224.1:70691-111186 GCA_009831015.1 Picea engelmannii | reverse complement strand
CAAAAAAAAATAACAAAGTGATATCAGAATTGTTTACAACTACAATTCAATCACTTCTATTAATCTAACTATCAATTGGAATGAACTCATAATCACATACACATGTATTAGCATCCAACATTTTCTTTCTTCTATCCAGAAATATTTTATCACTCTGTCCCACTCAACATAGCTTTTATGTAATATATCATTGTTAGAAAAAATAGGATCACAGAGAAAAAAATAAAACAAATGCAGAAATAAAACACATAAGATACACAATACAATAGAGACATAGATATACGTGTTTCATCAAGTGTGGGCTATGTCCACCAAAGAAATTTCCAGGTCTTTCCTTTATTATTGTCCAGCAAATGAAGGGATACAACCTACAACAAACCCAATGTAACTTCCTCTTCTTTCTCTCATAGTCTCCTCTCTCAGAATACAATATTCACGTTGATACATAGCCACAATACATTTCCATCATAAAAGAGGGTTTTCTTCTAGGGAAAAAAAACATAACATAACTTCTACCGTCAGATATGCGACCTTATAATGAACGGTCTAGATTTACAATGAAATAAAAATATACATTTACAAGGAAAATTTTCCTTCGGGGGCTTCCCCCCCAAGCCCTGTCAGGGTCTCACTTGCCCCTAGACCCCCCAGCCAAGGGGATGGACCTTGCAAAGGGGGTAACCCCCTGTTGGGTTTTCTAGTCTTCCTTCTCTACCGTCTAAGTTATTGACCCAGGGTTCATGTCTTTCGGGTTTCCAACAAAGCCTCTAAAACTATCGGCCCTCCTAGTAAACCAGAAGGAAACACAATAGACAGAATGGTGTTATAACCCTAATTTGCACCATATATGCTTCCCTGACATCAGGCCATCTCAGATCCCTTCTTTGCCAAAGCATTGCTGAACAACTCTTTAAAAAACCTCTTTTATAAGGGCCCACGCACCCTACTCCATTACTGCACGCGTGTACACGCTAGCTGACCCAAAACAGCCTGTGTGTACCTACAAAAGCACGAAAAAAGGAAAGTTTTCGATGGAACACACAGCTTTGGGTGAGTTAACTAAAACTCCTGGCCATGCATGGCCGAGGGTTTGTGCAAATACCTAGCTTCTTCTAGCCTATAAAAGAAGGGTTAGGGGTCCCATTTGGAAGAGGAAAATAAGAGTAAAGAAACTCTACCCAATTGCACATTCCCATTGTCCCAACCCTTTATCCATCCTTGTGCAAAGAGTGATACAAAGCAAAGAAGTTTGAGGACATTTGAAGAGGATCCCAGGATCAGGTTCGCGGAGCAATGGTCGATCTTGACATTGTAAGTTGATTCATTAAAGTTAATAATAAAGAAATGTTTTTCGTGTCCCACTATATGAGTTCTTCATAGTTTAGCAAATATATGTTTGAATCTCTAACCCATTAATCTGTAGAACAAATGCATGTAGAGTTTGTTGCTTGTTTTTTTACGCAGGTCAGTCTTGAGAGGATAGTTGCCAACAAGCGATCAAGCATGAAGAAGGATCAACATCGAACGTCCGGAACAAGGTATGTTCATTTAACCATGTATTTGCTTAAAAGAAATGGGGATTAGGTCTGGGACGAAGGTAGAAAGTAGGATTCTTTCGGTCTTATCTGCATGCATAATATAACCCTAAATGTTAGTCCGTAAGGGGATTTCCCACCACAAAAAATGGGCCACGCAGTCTCACCTGAGATAGATTTAATGGTTGGTTGTAAGATTGATACATTTACAGCTTAGGATCTGTATTCTAAACCAATTATTATAACTTTTGATTGCAACCTATTGTTATTCACAACTTATTCCCTCAATATCGCAACAACATTTAAACAAGCATTGGAATAAATTATTCATTCATTAAGCATAACAAATAACTACTAGAAAGATGATAAATATATGCATTCATTCATCGCATTACATAAACGTTACCATGGTTCACCCCCCTCCTGGGATATGTCCACACAAATTTGTCTCTTGGATCTTTTATTATGGTAGTTCTGTGTATCCAGCGCCGCGCACTTACAATTCACCTCATATGGGTAAGATCTATATGAGGTGAACTAGATCGCACTAGGATCCTCATCCTATGATCTAATCCTCAAATCTTCCTTCTCTCCTCTCCTCCATCTCAACAACTTACAAAATAATACATAACAACATTACAATTCGCATCAACTTGTACATATCTATGATATAACAACAATCTGAACAATGAAAAAATCAAACCTATGATAACTATGTATCAGAACCCTCTATAATACCTCAATATCGGTATTTATACATATTTGGCTCTTTATCCATTACAATACATTACCAAAACCCTAACCCTACCGACATTAGGTCTTCCTCTCATGTGCGCGTGTTTCTCCTCCTTCCAGTTGTCGCTCTCCTTGTGCACACTTTCTTGCATGCGCGCATGCTATGTTTCCTTCCAGTTGTTACTTCCATTTATGCATGCTTTATTTCCCCATGATCATCCTTCTTTCCACTTCAGCTTTCTACCAATAGGCCTCCAAAACTGACATGTGGCTCATCTCGAGCCACCTAATCCTTTTGAGCTTCCTCGATCTCCTTGGTGATCGTTTGGAACTTTTCCTTGAATGTTGCTTCATGTGTTTGTGCCTGTGCGGTCTTCTCCTTGATTGTGTTCACTACCTGGACTTCCACTTCATCGCTCATAAATCCTACACATTCTGCCTGGATCTGTGCTACCTATGTCTTAGCTTCCTCTACATGTCCTAGTACTTCTGCTACCTGCTCCTGTAATGGCTCCATTTGAGCCAGACGATCCTGTTTCTGGGTTTGCGTAGAGATTAGCTCTGCCTACAATTTCTTAATCTCCTGCATCATGTTTACATGTTCTGGGATTAGTATGGTATTCTTCTTCTTCTTGAGCCCTTGGATCATTGCATTGATCCTTTCCTCTTCCTTGTCCCATCGTTGGACCTGTGGATCCTCCTCCAAACTTGTCCAAAGTTGCATTGCTTTATCGAACAAGTCAATTGTTGTGCTAACCTGCTACTCTATCTCCTGCAGCCGCATTGTTGCTTCATGTTTCCTTTTCTACTTCACTACTAGTGGAGTGGTTGGTGTGAGATGTTCTCAGAGATTCTTGATCTCCTTATGATATTGATCAATTTCCTGTGCAATCCATTCAATCTTTTTTGCTGCTATGATTTTCTCACTCTGCGCAGCCTGTGGAATCTTCTCATAAGTTCCTGCCACTTTCTGCTCCAATCTGTTTCGGTGCTCCCTTTCCTCCTCAGTCTTAGATTTATTCTTCTCATAGACTATTACTAGTGCGTCCTGCTTCTTTGTTTCCTACTTCAATTCGGTTAAGTCTCTGTGTGTGCGAGTTTGTACCTCGTGGTTGATGCTTACTGACAACTTGTGTAATGCCCCTGATGGTATCCTTGTCAACACAAGTTGGATTTGGATTAAGTCTTTCAAAGGTTTCTACCCTAGAGTTTCGTCCATGTGCAACATACTAGGGTTGATATGGAATGTTATGTGTGGTTGTAGTATCCCTTGGACTGACTGTCATTCTTCCTCTTGCACCCTTCCTTCTGTCTGCGGTGTTGATGTCTCTATGCCCTTGCTACTACTTTCTATTTGTACTTCCCATAATTTCTTGAGGAACTGCCCCAATTCTGCAAGCTCTTTTTTCAGTTTGTCCCTATGGTGTATTGCATGGTCGAAGTCCTCGGCTAGACAATCCTAGACCATTATGGCGATCATTTCCTTGTCGTCCTCAGTGATCATATATTCTAGCAGTGCTCAATGTGCCTTTGATTTCTTGCATGCACCTCTTGTCTGCATGGCTGGTCTCTTATTTCCCCCTGGTTCCTGTGTTTTAGGATTTGGGGCGGTCTCCTCCACTCCCTCATCTTGTTTTTGTTGTTCCCTAGTCGACTGTGTATTCTCCTTCTTCCCCTTCTGGGTTCTTGTCTTCTTTGGCCCTTCATCTTCCTGTGTTGTCTTGCCTTGGCCTATTCTTGGTCTCTTGGGAACTTGGATTTCCAAAGGTTGCGTAGGTCCCTGCTCTGCCTCTTCCTCTACTGTTCTTTCTGACACTTCTCGATTAATGGTTGGAATCCTCCATTCGTCAGGCCATTCGCTAATGACCATATCGATATCACCCTCTATGATGCAGTAGCACATCTCTAGCCATTTTTTATCCAGATCCTACCTTATTTGTATCCACATTGTTTGTCATGTGGCTTGGAAGTGTATATTTTTAATGACAAAAAATCAACAAACTAATATTCTGTCAAACACTTAGCAACCTAGAGATAATTGTCTTCCTAAATTCCAGAAATGCATAAAACCCACATTCATAAATTTCTATAAGCAAAAATACACATTTATAAGAAAATATGTAGCGGAAATACATAGTGGACAACAACCCATAACTCACAAAAATTTAGGCAAATGCTAGGGAAAACCCCAATGTGGGGAAACCCAACAAGAGAGAAAGAGATCTATTATTCAGCTTCAGGAAAGTACATATCAACAACAAAACAACATTTCCAGCCAAGGAAAATACCTCACAACACCAAATATGTCCCACATAAATCTGCCTTGTTTTCCATGCCAAAATTGTTTTCTTTCGTACCTCATTTTCCATGTCCACAGTCCGTTGTATGGAATGTTCCGTACGACCCAAAAACAACCACCGAAAATCTGAAAATCGACTCGCAAACTGTGCCAAAAATCACCTCGATTTTCATGCCAAATTCGTACAGACTGTACGGAATTGTATGGATTGTACAGATCCATACAGTATGGCCTCCCACAGTACAAAAATATTTCAACCAAAAATTCACAGTAAAGTTTTCTGGAGAATCGTGCACTCTTTCCTCGAAAAACATGCCCTCTTTGCTTCTCACTTTCCTCTCTCAAGCTTACTCTGAAAATATCTCTAACTCTCCTCCCGATGTCTTCTCAAACATTCGAATTGTCTTGCACACTACCCAATGCATTCTTTTATAATCCAAAAATGACATTTTCCACCCAAAAGTGTCTTTTCACCTTCCCCAACCCTAGATCCAAAGGCCAAGATTAGATCTTTCCTTTTCCAAGATCAAGGGTCATGATTCATTCCCTCCAAAATGTCTCATTTAAAATTAAAGTGAATTTCACTTTATTACATAAGTGCTTTATGAAAATAAAGTCACTTTAAAAATAGAAGGTACACTTTACTAAAAAGTCACTTTAATAAAAGAACCACTTAAACAACTTTATAAAAACTATTACAAAGTTAAGTGCCTGGTAGTGTAAATATTAAGGTAACATCTGCATACAAGACAAAACATGCAGAGTACCTCCTGAGCCATAAAGCTAACACTCCCTCTTAACGAGGGATGTACTCGTTGTCATCTCCATCATCTGGTCCCATCACATTGTGCTACGTAGGAGCTCCCTCTGAACCTGGAGCCATCCGCAACATCTATATAGAACTCATACTAGAAGATCTTCTCCTGGAAACCTCTTGGAACCCTGAGCTCACTTCATCTTGAGCATCGGTTCGATCAACCTGGCTTAGCCTTCTGTCAGTGCTCAGAAGAGACTCGCTCTCTTCTCTTGGAATGCAAGATTGAAACATTGGTGCCACCGTAGTCTTAGAAACCTCCTCATGCTCCTCATTCGAAGCTGAATCATACATCATAGGCTGTCCTTTCAACATATACAACCTATTCACTTGGTTACCGATCAACTGCAACTCTACTGGTTCCACTCCCTCTCTGTAGATAAAGACATGTTCCATTTTGAACAATACACAATATCCTACATCCTCCAAGGTTGGGACTGAGAGAAAGTTAACACTCAACCCTGGAACAAAGAGAACTCCATCAATCTCCAAGAGTTCCCCAAACTCGAGTTGGAATCTGACATTCCCAACTCCACGTACAACTCTTGCCATACCACCTTCATTTACCACCTGTCGGCCAAGACCAATCTCTATGAAGTTTAGGAATACTCACCAGATTCCCATCATGTGGTTAGAGGCTTCGCTATCCACAATCCATATGACATCACCTCCGAATTCTTCGCTACACTGGAAACTGGGGTAACCAAAGAAAATTCCCTATCGAACTTTGAAGAAAAGTCCTCTATGGTTGTTGTAGCAACTGTCTAAGGCCCCTATGACTCCTTCTTCTTCTTCTTCTTCCTCTCAGGACAATGAGAGGCAAGGTGCCCCAATTGGTTACAACAATAGCATCTAACTCTACTCAAGTCCCTTCTGGAACTTCCTTTCTTCTTGCTCTTTGCCACAAGAGAAACATTCTCATCAACTATGTCTGTCTTCTAATCACTGCTCTGAGATCTTTCTCGAATCTCCTCCTGAGTGAAATCATCCCATAGTCTGCTCCAATATGGTAGATTCTCATGACCCACAACGCACTTCATGAAGACTTCCCAATCTTTGGTGAAGCCATTTAAGGCTATCCTCACCAACTCAGAATCCGAAATGACTTCTCCAACAACTACTAGCTCATATTTAACTTGAGCCACTTGGATAAAGATATGAAGAGACATTCTCCTCCTTACCCATCTTAGTATCATGCGACTTGACCCTCAAGGCCATCTTTCGGTTCTCGTTCTTCACCTCGAACAAGTTCTTAAGTGCATCACACATCTCCTTGGCAGTCTTTTTCTCAGCCAAGTGTGGGATAAGGTGATCCTTCACCCCATCCAGAATAATCCTCTGATCTCTGGCTTCCTTGACCTCATGCAAGTCCAAAGCAACAGGATCTGTTGCAGGAGCTACTACAACAGAGTTGACATAGCTATAGATCTTGTTCTCCCTGAGAACAACTGACAATCAGACCTTCCACTGCAAGTAGTTGGAAATGTCATCCAACTGATCCTCATGTCTAATGCTTGTAGCCATATTCCCTGTCACAAATCAAGGAAAACAATCACACCCTTTTGCCCAAATATCACACTGCCCACTGTCACTCAGAGCCCAAGCTCTGATACCATGTAGATTTTTAATAACAAAAAATCAGCAAACTAATATTTTGTCAAACACTTAGCAACCTAGAGATAATTGTCTTCATAAATTTTAGAAATGCATAAAACCCACATTCAGAAATTTCTATAATCAGAAATACACATTGCTAAGAAAAATATGCAGTGGAAATACATAGTGGACAACAACCCATAACTTGCATAAATTTAGGCAAATGCTAGGGAAAACCCCAATGTGGGGAAACCCAACGAGAGAGAGAGAGAGATCTATTATTCGGCTTCAGGAAAGTACATATCAGCAACAAAACAACATTTCCAGCCAAGAAAAATCCCTCACAGCACCAAATCCGTCCCATAGAAATCTGCCTCGTTTTCCATGCCAAAACCATATCGTTGTCCAGCCTCTTTCGTAACTCATTTTCCGTGCCCACAGTCCGTTGTACGACCCAAAAAAAGCCACCGAAAATCTGAAAATCGCCTTGAAAACTGTCCCAAAAATTGCCTCGATTTCGATGCCAAATCCCTATGGAATCGTACGGACTATACGGATCCGTACAGTACGAACTCCCACAACAAAAAAATATTTCTGCCAAAAATTCACAGAAATTTTTTCTTGGGAATTGTTCCCTCTTTCCTCGAAAAACTTGCCCTCTTTGTTGCTCACTTTCCTCTCTCAAGCTTACTTTGAAAATCTCTCTAACTCTCCTCCTGATGTCTTCTCAAACATTCGACATGTCTTGCACACTACCCAATGCATTCTTTTATAATCTAAAAATGACATTTGCCCCCCAAAAGTGTCTTTTCACCTTCCCCAACCCTAGATCTAAAGGCCAAGATTAGATCTTGCCTTTTCCAAGATCAAGGGTCATGATTCATTCCCTCCAAAATGTCTCATTTAAAATTAAAGTGAATTTCACTTTATTACATAAGTGCTTTATGAAAATAAAGTCACTTTAAAAATAGAAGGTACACTTTATTAAAAAGTCACTTTAATAAAAGAACCACTTAAACAACTTTATAAAAACTATTACAAAGTTAAGTGTTTGGTAGTGTAAATATTAAGGTAACATCCGCATACAAGACAAAACATGCAGAGTACCTCCCGAGCTTAAAAGATAACAGGAAGTTGGTGATGTCTGCATACCGTGTGACAGCCTCTGGTGTTATTCTTCACATTCAGATGATGGATTCTTGCATGTCACGTAGGTATGCTTCAAATATGGTCCCATTCTCCCTCTTATGCCTGGCGTTTAGCCCTGCTTTCAGCAATAGATACCTCTCTCCCGTGGTCTTTGGTCTGGTACAAAAAACTACATACCCTAGTTCTCGCCATCCCATGAATGCTATTAAGGTAATCAACCATGAGTAGTGGAACTTTGTGCCTAGATCCTGCGCATCATTGCAATCCTCTAGGAATAAGTTCAATAAGTATGGCACCCAGCTCATTGAGGTTCCTTTTGTGCACTGGGCTACAATTGCAACAACTCCAGCTGGTACTTCCTCTCTGCGACATTTTCCCAGTAAATTGCAGGCTAAGATTTTTGTGCCCAGCTGTGTGGTTGCATTGTTGATTTGTCTGATGATGATGCCTCTTATCCCCCTGGCGGTGCCATACTTCTTCTTCATTTCTCCTGCCAGCGCTTTCTCCTTGGTTTTGTCATCCATAAACAACGCGAGATCCATACCCTAAATTGGTAATCCTGTTATTTGTGCAATAAGCTCAATAGTTATGGGGACAGGTTTGTCCAGCCATATGTCCCCTCCATGTGTGACTGCTAATAATTGCTTGACGCATGTTGTTGCATTATGGCCTATGCCAAAATGTGGTAGGTCCAACAGACCTAAAATTCCTATTTTCTCCAGCCCAGTTTCCCATTGATACGGCTGATCGATCAGTTGTCCAAATGGATTCATGCCCGCAGTTTGTAGAAAGACCCTCTTCGCAAGTTTCAGGAACTTGGCTTCATTTGCTACCTCATGGTATGAATATTTGATCTTTCTGACATGACCCAGTAGCTCTGGTCCTTCTTGTACTCCAGTTGGTATGCATGGTAAAACAATTTCTACTGTAGGTTTCTTGCGGGGTGAACTTGGTATCTGTATCTTATCTTTCTTCTATGGTGGCTGGCTCGAATTTCCAACAGCTTCCGGTTGTTCATCTATATGCCATTCCAGCCAAGCCGAGACATATTCAATGGTATCCCCTACTAGGTTTTCTGAGATGGTCGTTTGAGACTCATCTGGCTCCATTGTTGCTATCGGATTCGATGTCGTGCCATTAAATTTCATAGCTTCTTCAATGCGCTCTGGTTGCACCTCCTTTTGGGTTTCTTCTTCCTGGCTCTGAGGCTCTTGCGCTGCTACTGGCATATCTACATTTGTGGCCTTTGTTTTTGGTTGCTGAATTTATTCCAATATCTGTGTAGGATTCATCAGTATCGTCTCTGGGGATTGGATTTCGTCGATATCGATGACCTTTGACGATTGTTGTTCACCTTCTTCCAATGGCCCTCATGACCGAGTTTGAAACCTGGTTGGTCTGACACTCTGGCTTGCTTCTGCTGGTTTCGGTGGTGCCATAGCGGTGACTATTGAACTTTTTCCGTGTTCGAATAGCTTATGTGGTCTCTGTAGCCTCTCTTTGTGCATTGTAGCTGTTATTTCTCTTTGTTTGTTCTCCTTTCGTGAATAGACTAGTTTCTTCTGTGCTCGCGTGTTGTATCAGCTTCCCATGAAGCTTGTCGAGGATGCTTCCTCCATTATGGGTTTAATGCACCATAACTATGGGTTCAATGCATTTTCGACAGTTTAGTACTTTCCATTACTCTTGCTTTGTCGTCTCTAGTTGGCACAATTAGTGTGATGTCCCATCGGTCCTTGTTGTCCTTTAATTCCGCCTAGTGTTGTCCTGTCATCCTGCTTTTTCCGACTTTCCTTTTCCCACTTGTTTCCTTTGCATATAACCACTGTCCTTGATTTTTCTGAATTTGTGTTTCTAACTTCATGTGGCCTTTCTACCTCTGGCACACTACACTCTCTTTAGTTATGTTTCCTTTTTGTTCTCTTTTCAATTTTTCTTTTTTTTTTTAACTGCGTGGTGGGTGGTCGAATATCCTTATACAGCTTCATTCGGCTCCCATTGATCATCCCTATGATTTATGCACCTTCTAAATCTCTTAAATGTACAACTCCTCTGTTTGTGTGATATTTTACTTTGTATGGTCCTAACCAATGCATTTTGAGCTTTCCCGGGTGCTGAAACGATTTACTGTCATATACCAATACTAGATCTCACTCCTTGAACATTTGCTTCTTGATGTGTCTATCATGCCAAGCTTTGTCTCTTGCTTTCTACACTTGTTGATGGAATCCTCCCAAGATTCAGTCTTCCTCCATGGTCAATAATTGATTTGGTCTCTCCTGTACTACACCTCGTTCTGTCATTTGTGTGATAGCTTATATGCGCAAGCTGGGTACTAAAAACTCTAATGGCACTACTACTTCTTGGCCATAAACCAGTTTAAATGGCATGTGCCCTGTCAATGTTTTGCATGTACTACTATATGACCATAATAATGTTGGTACTTTGAGGTCCCAATCATCTCTATTGACGTTAAAAATCTTTGTCAGTGCGTTCTCTAGAATTTTGTTGAAGGCTTCCACCATGCCATTTGCCTGTGGATGATACAGTGTGCTCTTCTGGTGGTGGACTTCAAATTCTTCGGTCATTGCATGAATGGGGTTGTTTATGAAGTGTGTGGCTTGGTCACTCATCAAAAATCTTGGGCAACCCAAATCGATTGATTACTTGTTCAAAAAAAAAGTGTGTTGTTGTTTCTGCACTGCAATCTTTTACTGGTGCGGCTTCCACCCATCTTTTTAAATATTTTGTCGCAGTGATAATGTACCTAGCCCCTATTATTTTTTTTGGTGGGTTGATTGGTCCCACAAAGTCTATTTCCCACTTTTCAAATGCCTATAATGTTACTTTTGGTTGTAATGGAATCTCATCCCTTTTGTTGGGTTTGCCTACCCTTTGACAGACATCGCATATTTGACAGTACTCCTTCGAGTCTCTGGGAATCGTTGGCCACCATAGTCCCGCGTGCCATACCTTTTGTGTGGTAGATTTACCTACATAATTCCCTCCTGTTATTCCCTCATGGGCTTCTGCTAAGACTCGTGGTTTTTAGTGCTCTAACACGTATCTTTGCAAGATGCTATCTATGCCCATTTCATATAAATGTCCTGCAATCAGTTGATAGTCGACAACATGAACTACAAATTTTTTCTTTTGTGTGGTGCTATAGTCCTATGGTGCAATACCTATACTCAAGTACTGAATGATATATGTGAAGTATTCATCAACAATATGTACTGAAAATAATTGTGCATCTGGAAATTTGTCTTCTAAATTCATAGGTTCTTCTCCATTTGTGATCCTCGACAGGTGGTCAGGTCCTGCATTCAATTCCCTTGGTTTAACTATTACTTCAAAGTCAAATTCTTGGAATAGTAGTAACCATCGACAAATTATCCCCCCCAAGACTACATTTTTGACTCGGTATTTTAGGGCTAAGTGATCTGTGAACATTTTAGAGTGCTTCCCTAATAATTAATGTCTGAATTTATGCAGTGCATACACCATGGCTAGGCCTTCTCTTTCTGTTGTGTTATAGTTCTGTTCCGAGTTTGATAACTTTCTTCTTGCAAATGATATCGGGTGATCCAAGTCTCTCGCTCCTGGCTACGCTAAGATAGCTACAAGTGTTATGGCTAATGCATCTTGCATGCACATGGAATGTCTTTACCCAATCTGGAAATACCAAGATCGGTGCAGTAACCATCTTTTCCTTCAAGGTATCCAGACCGTGTTGACACTTGTTGTTCCACTAAAACTTTGTATCCTTCCTTAGCAGTTTTTCCATTGGTGTTGTGATCTATGCATACCATTTGATGAATTTCCTGAAGTATCCTGTGTGTCCTAATGTCGCTCCTAGCTTTGCCAGATCTACTAATAAACATTGTTTGCATACTATGTGGCCCAATAGTATCCCAAACAGTGTTCCAAATATGCACTTATTGATGTTCAATGATATCTTCCATTGTCTGCATCTGTCTAACAACAACCGTAAAACTTCCACATGGTTTTTCAATAGGCTATAGACTGTCCAATCATCTAGGTATACTTCAAGAAACTGATGGATGAATTCCTTAAATGCTACGATGACCATTATGGAGAATATTGCTAGTGCATTCTTCATTCCAAATGGCATGACTGTGTACTGATAAGATCCCCATTCTGTCGCAAATGTGGTCTTGTATCTGTCCTCCTGTGTTATCTTAATCTGATGGTAGCCCGAGAATCCATGTGTGAATGAGTAAGCTTCATGTCCTCCTACTTTCTCTAACACATCATCCGTGAACGGTGTATGGAATGGGTCGTGTAGGCATGCATCATTCAACTTCCTTAATTCGACGCATATCCTGATCCCTTCTTGTTTCTTGTCCTTTACTAGCATTGGACTTATCCATGCTGACTCGTCAACTAGTTCTATGATTCCAGATTCGAGCATCCTGTCGATCCCAGCTTTGAATTTTTGTTTGTATATTGGGTTCAATTTGTAGGGTTGTTGTCTAATAGGTCTTGCGTCAGGTCTAAGTGGTATCTTCATTTCTCTCAGTTCTCAAGATATACCCTTCATCTCTGTGAATGTCGTGGGAAAGAGGTCACTGTATTCACGTAACAAATCTATGATACTTTCTATTATTTGATCATCCCAGTAATCTCCAATGCTGGCCATTTTGGGCTACTCAATTGTCCCAATGTTAAATTTATTTACCTTGATTGGCGTGGAAATGACTTCTGATTCTATGGGTGGTCCTGTAATGTCCCCATTTTGGGACATTATAACTTTACATAGTGCTATGCCTACCAGAGTAGCTAGATAGGGGTGACAGAGAGTTCAGGAGATATTGAGGGGTTTTGTTGGGCCCGACTTGCATCGTTCATCATCAAGATCCATTCCGCACAACTTGGTTTTGGTTTCATCGCATTCTGACGATTTTCGTAATTTTGAGTTATTATGGGTCATATCTTAATTAATTTCACTAAGAAGGTCATAATGGGCATATTACTTGGAGAAACCTCTTAGTGTAATAGCTCATCAGAATCGGGAGAAGAGCACTACAAGATAATATGATGAGAAGTGACTTTCAGTGGCCGAAGAAGCCATAAGGATGGATAAATCACTTTTTAGAGGTAAAATGATTAATTAATTAACTAATTAATTAAGTGATTTAATCAAGGAATAATAAAATAAAGTAAAATTCACTTGGAGGGAAAAGGTCAACAACGGATTAGGGTTTCAACAGTGAATTAGGGTTTTGGAAAGATATAAGAGAAGAGTCAATGACCTAATTCATCATTATGCAGATTATGACTTGTCATTGAGGAGAGAGGTGCATCTCAGGAGAGATAGTTCAGTGGATTCCAAGAGGAAGACACCATTTGGCTGATTTTGGTGTTGATAGACACACCCTACTCACCAGGAAGATCATACAAGTTTTCCATCATTCTTCATCAGCAGTTACACAGGGTCCAACAGCAAGGGAAAACTTATCTAGGGTGAGGGCACAACTCCTAAGGAGGTTCAGGGAATTGATTTGTCCCATCCAAGGAGAGTTCAAATATTCCCCTCTGACCCAATTAAGAGGAAGGCAAGGTGGATCATTTTCCTGGTTCCTCGTCATATTCCAACGGAGGAGTCATTTGGGGTGCATTTTCCAGACTTGGAAGTGTGACACTTTTAGCGGACACATTCGGGGTTCCCGAGCGAGCATCAGATCAGATTAAGGGAAAACCTTTCGACAAATTTCCTAGTAGACCAAGGCGATCATTTTGAGATACATCTTGGATGATTCCAATGGAGGAATCACTAGGATGCATTTTTCCAGTGAGAGAGGGGTGCATTCCCCCAAGGGGATCCATCTGGGGTCTAGACCCACTGGCAGAGAGGCAGGTCAGTTACCATGCCTGTGATCTAGAGAAGGGCGCACCATTTGGTACAGTTTCTAGGCCATTCCGAGAGGTATAGTCGCTAGGGTTAACTTTCTAGCCTTCCAGCAATTGTCGTACGAGTTTCCATAGTTCCATCTCATCCATTGATCATGCAATGCTCACCTATTATCGGGTATTATCATTTAGTTTGCTTAATGTATTCTGGCTAAGATCCTTTTGTCTTTTGATCTAGCCGAGTGATTCATTTTATTTAGCCGTATTCAACCTTTGTACTTCACAGAGATATCATAATATAAAATTGGCAGTCCTTTGTCACATTTGTTATTTGTATGATCATTAATATGATGTAAATGATTAATTCTACACACACATTAGCAGTATTTCCTAGACTAGCCAGCTTAGGAACATTAAAGTGGTATCAGAGATGGTTTTCTTGCCAGCCTAAGGGGAAAATCAAATAAGGATCTAGATACATCATTACCAGTGAGTGGATTGATAGGAGCAGAGATGGAGCATACACCCATTAGATGTAGGGAGCATTTATACAGTTGCAAAGTGCCTTGGAAGCCAAATCATAGATGTAGCGGTAAAGGGAAGGTGCACATTATTGAGGTGCACTATGACAACAAGGATGAGGAGATGCATGTGAATGCAACCATAGATGCCTATTTGGAGCAGTCCAATAAGGATAGTGACTCTTGCGCATCTGAGGGATAATTGTATGGACAGGATGATAACGCATATACTTCATCTTCCCCATCAGGTAATGTTGAGGATTCAACTCTTCATCATAGTGGTGGCACTTGTGAGAATTCATATGTATTGGAACTTAGACATGATGAGATTACGAGGTTGGATGACCTACTGGTGGGTGTAGACATGGCTTCCAGGAAGTCATGTATGGATAATGATGAGCTTCCTATGATGAGTGAGCCACATTTTTCATCTTCTCAGTCACCTATGTTATCCATGACACATGAGGATATCACTAGCATTCCTGATATGGTAGAGGAGCCTTGTGTGGGGATTATACACAAGGAACATATGGATCTACAGACCCAGGAGGAGAGGTATGGCTTGGAGATAGTTGAACTTCCACATACTTATTAGTATGAGGAGAGTGAATCACCACTCTTTGATATTCCATTGATGGATTAGGTTGTGGAGACCACCAGCTTGTTGGGACACTTACTCCTAGGATCGATCTATAGTGATGAGGATGCACTCCTTATTGGTCAAAATGACCATAGCACGTGCCTGGACACATCTGTATGGGATCCAGGTGCATATGATATTAGTAGGGTGAGTGAACAGGAGGAGACAACTGCCCATACATGATATGGTGCGATTCAGATAGGGGTTGCAGTTGGTGATGGTGTGCAGTGGCATACATGAGGACTTAGTAGCATAGGGGACATTGGGTAGTTTAGTGCCTTATATTTTTAGGAGTGTGTTGTTGGGGATTCCATTGTTGACACTAACAGTGACAGGCATGAGGTATCACCTCAATGGGGTTATGACCAGGAGTCACGTCACTTGGCAGGACAATTGAGAGTCAATGAGGACATGATCATGGCAACCACTAGATGCATTGATGATACACATGCATTGGTGGTAGGTTATTGTTGGAGGATGACAATGGCACAAGATAGTTCAGATGGGGGACTTGTCATTGATGACTTCCATACACTCAGGGATAGAGTGATTGTGATGAGGGTCGACTACTAGCAATTGTTGAGGGATAGGGATTACCTATTGGAGGTTGGTGAGATGTATCACAGGGAATTGAGGGAGCAGGAGGTTGAGGTGGACTAACTCACTCATGAGTTGGTGAGAAGACAAATATTCTCGGAAGGCACACAAACAACCCTTCAAGAACCAAAGTCCATATTAAAGGATCTCCTTGATGAAATTAGATAGAGATCCACTACATCTATTTCAGAAGAGAGTTAGATATATCCCCCAGCCACATTGCGAGAGGATGTTGGTGGTTTAGCAGTGGAGCACTAGTTGAGGGAGGAGAATTAGGAGTACCCAGGATCACTGATGAGTATGGAGAGATATGATCCAGAGATACATGATGATGTCCATAGGTCACAATGACCACCCTTCATAAGGGGTGTTGAGGCAGTTGAGTAGACACATACACATGGGGATTCCAGAGCTAGGGGCAGTTATGAGGACACTTCCATTTGTGTTCCAAGATTAGTTAACCTTCATGTAGAGGATGACCCCATAGTACACCCGGGATCCAGGATGTTGTAGGTGTATACATGAGATCACATGAGTATGCATGGGCACACAGTGATGAGTGGTAGTTCAGAGAGACATACAGAGTTGTACAATGTTATTCAGGGGGACACACTAGATTGTAAGGAGGAGATGTACTTAGTAGAGCATGGAGATTCCTCTCCCTTGCAGCAGTATATAGATATGGGAGATTAAGTTCATCGTAGTAGCAGTTGTGTGAGTGATGATAGATGGAGAATGATTGACCCGCAGCTGGTGGAGGTACCTACTGTTGTACCCGATGGTTGGTGTTCAGTGATGAGTATAGGTGATTATTTAACATGGGTGTAGATGGACGAGATTTTGGTTAAGTCCTTTGGATTGACCAAAGCATATGATACTTTCCAGTCCTACAGTTGGTTGTAGATATTTATGATAGCATTTCCAGATACTTTCATCATTGACAACAACACAGGGGGAGCTAGACAGTGGCAGAGGACATGGAGAGTTGGTAGGCTGAGACCACTTGACAGGAGTGTCTTGATTGCATTCATCACGATAGGGGTGGATCATCAGGGGCAGACAGTTGAGGCCATGGGCATGATGGGGAGTATCCTAGGCCATTTGACAAAGGATATCTCATAGGTTGCTACATATTTAGATTCTCATTGGGATGAGGGTGGAGTGATTTTGACAATTATCAACAGGGCACACCGGCAGTTAGTGGGGATTGGAAGTGATGAACTTCCAAATTTGACATGGGATCCGGGAGTCCATTTGGTCAATAGTTTATTTCTTATTATGAGGATATAGGAGTGGAGGGTCCAGTATGGATACTTTGAGTAGACATTCATGATTAGAGTAGAGAAACATCGACATGATGGTCCTTTTCAAAGACTAGCATGGGACCCTGGGATTACACGACCGAACATTTAATTGACTAATGGAGAAGAGAAGATGTTTGCAGGGGGGAGTCACTTTGATTTTCCATTGAGTTTTAGTATTGGGGAGAGCATGTCACTCACTGGTGATTCATTGAGGTCTTGTAGTACTTCACTATGGCAACAACATGTTAAGTCGGTGGGGTTTGTGTTGAGTTTGGTATGGTTTTGTAGGATATACCCATTTCGGGTTGAGGCCATGTGTTATTTGCAGAAGACTCATGGTGTTGATATGTTATAGAACTATACTCCACAAGGCATTGTAGTTGACATTCTGATATGGGATCCAAGGATTGGAGTTCTTGGTAGTTCATCGTTTGATGGAGTTGAGTTTCGAGTAGAGTGGTTACTCAGGGAGTTGACTGAGATTCCTTGTCCATTGATCATTCTAGTCATCAGGAGCATGTGGGTGTCATGCGTGGTGAGCACTTGGAGATACCACATCTTGAGGGGAGTATACCTTGTGTCACATAGGTGGATATGGGACCTCGGTATCATATGTAGTTGGATTCAGTTATTGCTTGAGGACAATCAATATTTTGGCAGGGAGGATTGTAATATCCCCATTTTGGGACCTTATAACTTTACAGAGTGTTATGCCTACCAGAGTAGCCAAATAGGGGTGAAAGAGAGTTCGGGAGATATTGAGGGGTTTTATTGGGCCCAACTTGCATCGTTCATCATCAAGATCCATTCCACACATCTTGGTTTTGGTTTCATTGCATTCCGACGATTTCCGTAATTTTGAGTTATTATGGGTCATATCTTAATTAATTTCACTAAGAAGGTCATAATGGGCATATTACTTGGAGAAAAATCTTAGTGTAATAGCTCATCAGAATCGGGAAGAAGATCACTATAGGATAAGATGATGAGAAGTGACGTTCAGTGGCCGGAGAAGCCATAAGGATGGATAAATAACTTTTTAGAGGTAAAATGATTAATTAAGTGATTTAATAAAGGAATAATAAAATAAAGTAAAAGTAACTTGGAGGGAAAAGGTCAACAACAAATTAGGGTTTCAACAGTGAATTAGGGTTTTGGAAAGCTATAGGAGAAGAGACAACAACCTAATTCATCATTATGCAGATTATGACTTGTCATTGAGGAGAGAGGCACATCTCAGGAGAGATAGTTCAGTGGATTCCAGGAGGAAGACACCAGTTGGTTGATTTTAGTGTTGAGAGACACACCCTATTCACCAGGAAGATCACACAGGTCTTCCATCATTCTTCAATAACAGTTACGCAGGGTCTAGCAGCAAGGGAGCACTTATCCATGGTGAGGGTGCAGCTCCTAAGGAGGTTCAGGGAATCGATTTGTCCCATCCAGGGAGAGTTCAGAGATTCCCCTCTGAACCAGTTGATAGGAAGGCAAGGCGCATCTTTTTCTAGGTTCTTTGTTAGATTCTAACGGAGGAATCATCTGGGATGCATTTTCCAGACTTGGAAGTGCGACAATTTTGGCAGACACATTCAGGTTTCCCGAGTGAGCATAAGATCAGATTCAGGGAAACCCTTCCGACCCATTTCCCAGTAGACCAAGGCGATCATTTTGAGATACATCTCGGTCGATTCCGATGATGGAATCACTAGGAAGCATTCTTCCAGTGAGAAAGGGGTGCATTCCCCCATGGGGATCCATCCGGGGTCTAGACCCACCAGCAGAGGGGCCGGTCAGTTACCAGTTCTGTGAGCTAGATCAGGGTGCACCATTTGGGACAGTTTCCAGGCCATTCCAAGAGGTATAGCCACCGGGGAAAACTTTCCAGACTTGTAGCAGTTACCATACGAGCTGCCATAGTTCCAGCTCATCCATTGATATTGCAATGCTCATCTATTATCATGTATTATCATTTAGTTTTCTTATTGTATTTCGACTAAGATCCTTTTGTATTTTGATATAGCCGAGTGATTCATTTTATTTAGCCGTATTCGACCTTTGTACTCCACAGAGATGTCATAATATAAACTTTGCAGTCCTTTGTCACATTTTTTATTTGTATTATCATTTATATGATGTAAATGATTAATCCTACACACACATTAGTAATGTTTCCTAGACTATCCAAGTCAGGAACATTACAGGTCCTTCCACATCTCTTTCGCCTTCTACTTCTTCGATCTGAATATCGCGTGGATCATCTTCATCTGGTGCTTCTTTTTGTACGTGGTAACAAGACAACAGTTCCTTGACTGTATGTTTGTTTTGTTGTTGCTCTTATGTGATCAATTCTATTTATGGTTCTTTGATGAATATTACTCCTCTAATCCATTTAAGGGATGCATCTATGTTGGGGTTCTCATGCTCGAATGAGAAAGTGACTATGAAATTATGCCACAATGTCGTCCATGTCGTAGTTCCTTTGCACAATTCCTGGTCTGTATACCAATTTGCTGGTATTCCCTCTAGAGTATGCATGAAGTGATTAGGTCATTCCTCTAGTGGTGTCATTTTCCATATCATTCTACACGCCTCCATGTGTTCCGCCGGTGCTCCATTTCCTTCATATTTCAGTTGTTTGTTGTTTTTTTGTTCTGTGCCGAACCTTATGTGCAGTAACCACTTACATTGGTACCAGTCTATGATTGTCTCTTTATGTGTGCCACACCATATTTCCGATGTGGCCTTTAGTGCTAAGTCAAGTGCTAACAGTATCTGGTTCTCTAGCACTACATCTTCATAGTGTGTCAAGAATGTTTCCAAATCATTTATTCTGTGGAAACTGGGTGGTTCCCTGATTTATGTGCCTATCCATCTTACTGCGCGGTCTATTCTTTCACATCTTCGCGTGGATACTTCGTGTAGCCTCTGCTGCTAGTTCTCTAAACTGGTGTCTGAGTCTGTTGCGCATGAAGTAATGCTCCACCAACTAAGTACCATGTCTGTCAAAGATTGGTGGGAAAATTTTTGTGAGCAAAAGGAAATAGAGGAACCCTCATTATTTACAGTCATGACCACCTGCGAATCCTTCAGGGATTCTATTAAGGATCAATATTACCCTGTCAGAAGTTATGATGACTTGTATACAAAATGGAACACACTGCAGCAAGAAAGAGACCAAGCAGTGCCAGATTTCACAAATATCTTCCATACCTTGCGCACCAAGCTGGGTATCAAAGATTCAGAGTGACATCTGGTGCTCAAGTATCGTGGTGCTTTGCATAGATACATCCAGACTGAAATGGAGTTTTTGGACATCTCATCCTTGGGCACAGCCAACCGATATGTCGTCAAAATCGAGCAAAATCTCAAACAAAAGACATGACAATTTGGGTTGGGGAACCCCTCACAACAAAATCCAAGAAAGGGTGGCCCCAACCCACAAAACAAAGGACAGAGAAAATATGGACAGTATCAGGACAACCAGTCTAAGCCGCAAGCAAAGAAGGACACCAGAAAGACAAAGAAAGATACAAGGAAGTGTTGTGACTTCCATAAGACCCCTTGGCATAACACTGCTGGCTGCTGCTCAAAGCAGACGCTGGTGGCCGAAGTGAAAGCCTTTGAATCAGATGTGGGTTCTGACTCTGATTCAATACCAGAAAGCGGAAGATGGATCATTGATGTGGAACCCAGTTCCACCGTTGCTACCACCAAGCTCCAACATGGCAAACCAGATGAGCCAGAAGAAGGAGAGCACCCCTTCCATTCACATATGTGGGTAAAAGGCACCCCGCTGCACTTCATCGTTGATAGTGGTATCCAGAAGAACCTCATCTCAGCAGAGGTCATCAAGTGGCTGGCCCTGCCGACAATGCCGCACCCACAACCCTACACCATAAGATGGCTCAGCCAAGGAAGTGATCTCTGCGTCAACCAACAGTGTCGACTGTCGTACGTCATCAAGCCCTTCAAAGATGAGGTATTGTGTGATGTTGCTCCTCTCGAAGTTTGTGATGTTCTTTTGGGCCAACCTTATTTATGGAACCCCCATGTTGTATATGAGTCTAGGCCTCGTAGTATTATTATTAATTTGAACGGGAAATTGTACAGGATACCCGAGGTTGTCCCACCTAGTTCTATTTCCTTGATCTCTGCTAAGCAATACAGGAAGGTCATCTCTCAGGTGGGGAAGTTTGTCTTCTTCATTATTCGCTCTCAAAATGAGAGAAAAATCACAGCCACATCCAGGGTCTATACGACCGACCTCTCCACACAGCAGAAGCAAGTAGAAAAGGTCGTGGAAGAATACTCAGATATCTTTTCCTCACATATCGGGGTACCTCTGCACTGCCAAGTCAAGCACCCCATCAATATGACCCCGGACGCACTGCTGCCCAATGGGCCAGTCTATCACCAATCTCTGTTAGAGAATGAGGAGATCAAGTGGTAGATCCAAGAATTTCTCCACAAGGGGCACATCCGTCCCAGCTCATCACCTTGCGGGAGCCCAATCGTGCTGGTACAGAAGAAAGATGGAACCTAGCGACTTTGCATTGATTATCAGGCTCTGAATAAAATCACAGTCAGAAACTGATACCCAATTCCTCGAATCGATGACCTCCTTGATCAACTCATGGGGGACAAATACTTCAGTAAGATTGATTTGAAGTCTGACTAACACTAGGTCCCGATAGAACAGACTGATGTATGGAAGACTTCCTTCAAGTCAAAGGAAGGCCTTTTTGAATGGTTGGTCATGCCCTTTGGTATGACAAATTCTATAGCCACTTTCATGAGGATGATGGACAATATCATGCGACCATTCACCAATACTTTTGTAGTGGTGTATCTGGATGACATTCTCATTTACAACAAAACTTGGGCCGAACACTTGTAGCATATGCAACAGGTTCTGCACACCCTGCGATAGCACAAGCTATACGCCAACTTGGAAAAATGCTCCTTCGGCATGGACAGGGTCTATTACCTAGGCTACATCATTGATCAACATGGCGTACATGTGGATCCAGCCAAGATCCAAGTCATCTGTGATTGGCCAGCCCCAACCACACTCACTAAGCTTTGGATCTTCTTGGGCCTTGCCAATTTCTATCACAGGTTTGTGTTGGGATTCTCCCATATTGCATGGGCCCTCAGCCAAATAACTAGGGGTGGTGGTAAGGAGAAATTTGCGTGGGGTCAGACCCAACAAAAAGTGTTTGATGATTTGAAGCAGTGCTTATGCTCAGCCCCAGTACTTTCATTACCAGACCTGCAATAGCCCTTTGAGATTGAGACTGATGCTTCAGCCTATGTTGTGGGTGTCGTTCTTGCGCAGCATGACCACCCTGTGGCCTATCATAGTGCGACATTATCAGATGTTGTCTGTAAGTACCCTACTTATGACAAAGAAATGTAATCCATTATGCAAGCCTGGCACCAGTGAAGAAATTACATTCTTGGGAGGGAGACAGTCATCCACACTGATCATAAACCACTGCAGTTCATGCAGACACAAGGAAAATTTCAAAATGACTGCCATCAAAAGTGGTCTACATAATTGCAGCAATTCCACCTCAACATCAAGTATAAAATAGGAAGCACCAACTGCGTCATTGATTGCCTCAACAAACCACCAGTCGCGACACTCACCACAGTGCTAGACTCCTGTGTCCATGAGACCTCTCGATGGCCCCAACTCTATGAGACAGACTCGGACTTCGCGACCACCTACCAAATGTTGGGTGCAAAGGCAGTTGTCGATAATTTCCATCTTCGGGATGGGTTGTTGTGTCAAATGGGCCACATATGTGTTCCATCAAGTGAGCGAGTGAAGATGATCTGGGAAGCCCACTACAGTTGGGTGGCAGGACACTTCGGTGTCGAAAAGATAGTGGCAATGCTACAAAAACATTTCTACTGGTCGAAACTTTGATAGGAGGTCAACAAGTATATCAGGTCTTGCACTGCCTGCGCTATTGCCAAACCAACCACTAAGAAACAGGGATTGTACACCCCTCTTCTTACTCTTGACAAGCCATGGGAATCCATCTCAATGGACTACATGTCAGGGCTCCCATCCACCAAGCGGGGAAATGACTGTGTTTTTGTGGTTGTTGATCACTTTTCTAAGATGGTGATTCTGGTTGCTTGCAAGAAGAGCATCATAGCAGAAGCCATTGCCAAGCTCTTCTTTGAATAGGTCTGGGTACATTTTGGAATCCCACAAACCATTGTCTCATATCAGGACATTTGATTTCTCAGCACATTCTGGTCGATCCTATGGTCACTGTTGGACACCAAGCTCACCAAATCCATGGCCTTCCACCCCCAAACAGATGTCCAAACCAAGGTTGTAAATCCAATGATCATGCATATCCTGTGCATGTATAATTCCAACAACCCTCGCACATGGGATGATATTCTTCCCTATGTCCAACATAGCTACAACGGATCCCTGCATAGCTCAGCCAACCACAACCCCTTTCAGGTGGGGTTGGGATTCCAACCATTGGGTCCCATAGATTTTGCACTTCCCCTTGCAGTCACCTCGACTGACTCCTATCCTGCTCCAAATGAGACTGACAAAGCCACCTGGTTCATTGAGAGGATCCATCACATCTGCTAATAGGTTCAGGATATCCTACAGAAGTCCAATAAAAATCACAAGCAGTGCCATGATCAACATCGGGTTCTACATAAGTTTCAGGTGGGCGACAAAGTTTGCTTGCACTTGCAGAAAGAACACCTTACAGGACCCCATCATAATATTCACCCACTCTGTTATGGGTCATACACCATCACCAAGGCTATGGGGGATAACGATTTTGTGCTCAACATTCCTCCTTTCCTTGGCTTGCACCCAGTGTTCAACGTGGACCTCCTTCAGCCTTATTTCTCACCATTATTGGACACCTCAAATGTAGCAGAATAGTTGATGCCAATAGAACTCAACCCTGACTACATACAATAGGCATCCATTGATCAGATTGTGGACACACAGATCAAGGGCACTCGACAACAAAGGATCCAGCTTTACCGAGTCGTCAAAGAAGGGTAGCTCCTCCACCAAGGCAAGTGGCTCACCTAGGGCCAAATTCAATAGAAATTTCCTCATTTGATGGGGGAACTCAACGCAATGGAGACCATTGCTTCCTAAGTATGGAGAATTGATCCAGGTGGATATCAGTGGCCACCCACCTTTTCTAGCTGGCTCAAAACAACTTTCTCGCAATTTTGATAATTTACTATTTTTAGCATCTTTTCGGGTCCTGAACTTCCAGAGTCGTTTTGAGGCCCTAAATGACGTTTTTTGGGGTAGAAATTTTGTGCAACTGTTGTATTCCTCGGATCGATCTTTCCAATGGGCTATCATATGTCTAAAACGAAGATCGTATGAAAAAGTTACGACTCCGGGAAGTTGATGTACTGACTTATCCAAACGAGGCCCACATAACTTTTGGCGCTTCATCTCCTAGGGTTAGGTTTTTGGATGTTTAGGGTTTTTGAAACTCCTGTTTATTGTAAAAAGGCCTTGAGAGCCTCATTGTAATCATATTCTTGCGAATGAGCGCAGTTGTCACATATCTTCTCAAAGATAAGCCGCCACCATTCCAGCAAGCTTGTTTTCCGTTGCATTTTATAGTTTCAACTTATTTCCTTATTGAATAGAAAACCAATTTTACTGTATCTCTGTTATTATGTGTTAAGCATGTGGTAATAATCTGTAGTCATTTCGTTCTGCTCATGAAATCTGGATCACTATAGCAGCAGTATTGTTGCAGAAAAATAGTGAAGGGTATGAGCAACCCATAGCCTTTTTCAGTAAAGCTTTAAGAGACACATCGTTGAATTATAACATTATGGAGAAACAAGCCTTCACCCTGGTAAAGGCTATAAAATATGTTAGGGTCTATATTCTCCATTCTCACACAATTGCATATGTCCCAAACATAGTGGTTAAATATGTTCTGACCCAGGATAATCTAGATGGCAGAAGAGGAAAATGGATTGTGGTCATTCTGGAATACGACATTGAGATAAAACCTACTAAACTGATCAAAGGACAAGGTTTGGCCAAACTGATGGCTGATTCTAATTTCCATGCTTTAGATATTAAATTTTTGGCCACAGGAGACGCACCGGAAGAGCAGGCGACTCCAAACATAAAAGAGGCATTCTTAAATTCCCCTTGGTATGCAGACCTCATTTTTGTACTCCACAATTTACATGCTCCTCCAGGTTTGACTAAGACCAAAGCTAGATTTATTAAATTGAAAGCATTGAAATTTTGTATTCTGGAAGGCAATCTCTATTGGAAATATCCTGGTGGTATCTTTCTTAATTGCTTGTTAAAAGATGAAGCTGACAAAGTTCTTCAAGATTTCCATGTAGGCGACTATGGTGGGCACTTGAGCTGGAAGACCACGACTAACAAGATTCTGAGAGATGGTTTTTACTGGCCTACTATGTTTGTTGATGTTCACTAGAAGGTTACTTCTTGCCACCAGTGTTAGATTTTTGAAGGGAAAAGGAAGCTTCTGCCACTCCCAATGAAACCTATCTCTGTTGAATCTCCTTTCCAACAGTGGGGGCTAGACTTCATTGGTGAAATACATCCTCCCTCTTCGGGCCAACATAAATGGATCCTCACGTCCACAGACTACTTCACCAAGTGGATCGAGGTTGTACCATGCAGGCAAGCTACTGACTCTGTCATCATCAAGTTTTTAGAAACTAACAATTTGTCTCGTTTTGGATGCCCCAGAAAAATTATAACTGATAATGCAGTGGATTTCAGATCCAAAAGGCTCATAGATTTTTGTAATCAATATCATATTACTTTGGGAGACTCGACGACTTATTACCCACAAGGAAATGGGGTAGCTGAGTCTTCTAACAAAAGTTTGGTGAACATTCTCAGAAAGACACTGCAGGAAAACAAGAAATCATGGCATAACAAGTTGGTTTTCACACTCTAGGTTGATAGGATAAGCACCAAAAGATCGATTGGTATGTCTCCATACCAGTTGGTGTATGGAATTGAGGCGATTTTTCCCCTTTCATTAGGAGTTCCTAACATGAAACTATTGCAGGGAACACAAGAAGAACCAAATGATGTCCAACGAAGAATAAATCAAATGATCCACCTAACAATCCAGAGAAGAAGTTTACAACAGAACTCAAGTGATCCAAGAAAATATTAAAAAGGTTTATGACAAGAGAACCAAAGAGGATAACTTTGAATTGGGTGATCTAGTTTTGAGGTGGGATTCCAGAAATGAAGATAAAGGTAAACATGGAAAGTTTGATAGCTTGTGGAAGGGTCCTTACACCATTCAGAATTTCAGAGGAAATAATGCTTTTATACTTGCTAACAATGGTGGATCAGACCTATCGGGGGGACCTATAAATGGCAAGATGTTGAAGCATTACTTGCCACCTCAGTAGAGAGACCACCTTTCCATTCCATTGTACATATCATTTCTTTTACGAGTTGTTTTAGGTACAAGTGTTTTTGTTCATATGTTTCAAGCCCGCAGAGAAGGCCCTAAGACACTGAAGATGTCATCAAATTTATGGAATAAAGAAAATCAGATGACAGAAGAAGCTCTAGAAGAATTTTTTTAAGACAACAAAAAACAGGATTCTTGGCATCTCACAAGGAGGATACCATCCCCAGGTGGAGCCGTTGTTATAACCCTATAATTTATAGGATCAACTGTTGATTTTATTTTTTTTCCCTTAAGTGTTTTTGATTTGCTGAGATTACTACATCCTGAAAAAGAAAGGAAAAAGAAAAGAAAGAAAAAAGAAAAGAAAGAGAAAGAAAAGAAAATGAGAAAAGAATAAAAGAGGGCATAAAAGAAATTAAATAAATCCCCATGCAATAACAATGGCTTGATCCATACAGTCTAAGCATGGCCAAGTCCTTTTAAATTGATGTTGATAGGCTTAGTGAATAAGCTTGACTAAACTGTCTAATCTTAGTCAAGATGATAGGTTAGTTAGTGAATAAATTTGACCAAACAACCTAATCTTGGTCAAATAGCCCCTAGGTAGAGTATTTTCTTAGTCCAATAGTCTAAGTTGGGCTAAAGGTGCAAATGATGTAGGCTAGGACATAGGCTAAACAACTTCTTTTCAATAAATATGTATGATGATTGATGAAAAATGCAAGATTTTGGATGATGAAGTGTTTTTCTAACCTCATGGTGATAAAGAGCAGAAGAAGTAGTGTGAAAAACCCATAAAAATTCATTAAGCCTAAGTCCTGTGCCATATGTTGAATCATGCCCTGGAAAATTAAAGACCGGGCCTAGATCTACGACTAAGCGGTGAGCGCCTAGATCTACGGCTCTAAAAATATTTCAGACCCCCTCGATCGTTCGACCTTTAATGGTGGGGGGGGGGGGTCTGAAAAGATGTTTAATAAGTGTGATCAGATCTATGTCCATCCCACCAGCGTGCAATCAGACGGTCCACAGAAGATTCTGGACCCCCCCCGACCATTCTTCTTTTAACGGAGGGGGGGGGTTGACATGATGTTAAACAACGTGCCTAGATCAATGGATGATACGGATTCACCTAGATCAATGGTCAACAACGAATCCCGGACCACCCCGACTGCTCTGCCTTTAACTGAAGGGGGGCGTCCGGAATGAAACTAATCTAGGCGGGCCCCATCGCAATGCGGTGTCACCTCATTGCATCCAAAATCCCCCTCTCCAAACATTTACCGCCTATCAGTGTTACAATTCACCACCACCCTCTACAAGTTCCACATCACGACCCCATCAGCATGTCCCATCCATCTAACCATTACAGGTCATAACTTCCCATTCACCTTCCAACCACTAGTGCACACATCGATCAGAGGTACACTTCAGACATCCTTCATCCTGCACTCTCACACTTTAAATGATCTATTGGCCATTTATGAATGGCCACATACCCGTTGTCCATCTAACCTATCCTTGTTCACGCAAATGGATACCTGTCCACTCAAAATCAACACTATTTTGGTCATCTCCCATTCCATTCACATTCCATGTGTATCAAGAGATTCATTTTCCTCCGCCTCTGCAATGCCTCATCTAGCCACAACCCTTACCAATAACATTTTGTTTGAATTGCAGGTACTCTTCAAAGCAATGGTGCCAAAATACAAGAAAGCAAAAGCCAGGGAAAATCCTTTCCTCCCACCTTCTGTCGACCTCGACAAGATCCCGTTGGCCAACAAAGATCATCTGATATCAGACACAAGGTGTGAAGTTGACTTCATGGATTTGCAGTCATGGATCAAAGACACTTTCTTAGATCAGAGCGATGAAATCGGGCTCTGGGAATCCAATCTTCCTTTATATCTTTTCCCCCAGGTCCATCATTTCCCTAAATTTTCCCTCAAATGCTAGGCTCATTAACCTCCCGACCAGAGAGCCATAGTCTAGTCATCAGGAGAAACTATGTTCTTCATCACACCAGAGGCCATTGATCAGATGATGCAGATACCTAGAAATGAATCTTCCTCCCCATTCAATCTCAAAATCATAACAGAGTTATACCATAAATTATCTTTTCCTCAAAGAGCCTAGATATTTGAATTTTTCCTCCCACAGGATGCTCAATTCCCCAAATCAAATCCCCCCTATCCTTCCTCCCTATTCTCAGAAAAGGGAAACCAAGTCATTTCATCACTTTGTTGTCTTCTTGGTTATTTTTCAAACACATGGGTGGATGAGCCTATATTGGGCTTTCTGTTCATTTTCTCTACTGAGGAAAAATCCACCACTCAGTTTGACTACAACACTTTCTTGGTGGAGAACATTCACGAGCAGTTTTCATAGTTTTCCACAGAGAGCATGTTTCAGTACTCATCCATCCTAGCTTACATGTTCGTCTTTTTTCAGGCGGATAGGTTCTCTTTCTCAATGAAAAAGATGGACAAGGAAGGAAAGCCTCAAGCAATCACATTATGGATGTCGCTGCTCAGGAGAAACTCCATTGAGTTCACTTTTAAACAATTCATTGAATTGTTTTATCATCCAGTTATAGGCATCCTTAGTGGAATACCTAAGTCAAGAATAAATGAATAAATTCAAATAGTTCTGCACATTTCAAATTTGGCAAAGACTGGAGATTGGTTTCTATACCAGAATCAAACAGAAATCAGAGTGTATGGCTGTGAACTAGCTCCATACAAGTTGCCTAAGTATGTGCCTATTCGAATATTCACAATGGAATATATTCGTCAGATGATGAACTTAGATGACATCCATTTTGTGTCTCTGAAGAAAAAACAACAGATTGGGATCAAAGGATAAATAGGCCCATTTATCTACAACAGTGGAGTTGTTGGGGAAGAGGCAGACAAATTATTGAAGGAGATGAAATTCAACACTAGTTTTATTTGGAGATAAGACCCCAGTGGGATCATTGCAGAGATGAGGTCCAAGAACAAAAGTTCGCCCTATGCTCACACCCTCAAGCCAGAAATTGAAAAATATGTGAACCAGACATAATGGGAAGTAAATACTTTGGTAGATACAAATCCACAAGAATCTCTTTCAGTATCTATCTCACTAACTACCACTCCAAGGGCACCCAAGGAAAAAATACCAAGAAAGGATGATTCACCTTCAATCATTGAGGTATCAATAGAAGAATTTCAGGTATACAACAAGAAACCCAAAACCACTCATGCTACTTAGATGTTTGGTGAGGAAGAGCCATACTCTACCACAGTGATTGAGAGAAGACAGCAGGTGATGTCAACTTCTTCTTCGAAGAAGCAGACAGAAATAGCTGTGACTACCCAAACTTCACAAGGTTCTGTACCCCTAAGCATTTTTGAAAAATATGAAATGATTAAAAAGAAGAACCAGACACTGACCAATAACACCTACTCTCAGTTTTGGAAGCAAACTTCCACAACACATCACAGACTATTGTCAGCATTTGACACAGAGAAAGGAATAATGCATCTTGCATTTTTGCAAGCACAGGTGCCTCACCCCAAAGAGATCATTGATTACAAGAGGTCAACTATTTTTTTGACACCAAACAAGTACATCCAACTAATCAGATGGACTTGCACAGACGGACTGGAGAAATGGTTTTCTCCACATTAGCACATGCTTCCACTACAACATCAAAGTTACAGGTGTCTTTAAGCAATGTTCAGACCCAATTGAAGTTGGAGAAGATATCCTCTTTTGCAAAGGACAATAGAATAAAATCCTTAGAGGAGTTGGTGCTCACGATCGGGTATGATCCCTCAAATGTTAAAGCAGCAGAGGAAATGTTGAAGAAAAAGAATGATGGCATTGCATCTTTGAGAAAACAATTGAAAATGCCACCAACAGAGGATTCACAAACTAAAGAGGTAGCTGAAGAAAAAAACGAGAAAGAAGAATTGTTGAAGCTTATCATGCAGCATAACGCATAGCTCAGAGAAATGGAGATAGAGTTGGAAAAATTATTGAAAGAAAAGGAACAAATGACACCAATGGAATTCATTCCATTGAGTGTAGTTCCCATTGCAGAAGTAAGTACATCAACAATTCCAACAACCACTACATCAGAAATTCCATCAGCAGCCCCATTGACAGCACTGGAAAAAACAGTGGATTTGGAAAAATCCATGGAGGAAATGACTTTGTAGGGAACATAGATCAATAGGTTGAAATGGAGATTGAAAATCTACAAGAACTCAAGTCTTCTTTCCAAACAAGATACAATGTTGAGAGACAGGTGTTAGAGAAACTCAAGCATGAAATACAATAGCTCCAGAAACAAACAATGGCAGGCAAGACATTAGCAGAGGCTAAGGAAAACATATGGACAGATATTGCAAAATCCATAAATGAAATTTGGCCCATGGTGCAAATCATGTTTGAGCAACATGATCTGGTGTTAAAGAGTAGAAAAGCCATTGACAGGATAAGAACAAAGTTGGGTGAGATGCCCTCAGTGGCCAACGATATCATCAAGTTTCTGAACTCCAAAACCAAAGAAGACTTGGAAGAATTGAAATTCGAAGACAGAACAGAGACTATCCTCGAGGTAAAAAGAGTATTGACTAAAAGGGGATCGATGTTACAGTTGGAGGAAAAGGCTTAGAACATGGACATTGGAGTTCAAATATTTTTTAGCAAGATTGAAGCCTTACAGAAAAAGGGTCTTCCTGATCTACGTGTCCTAAATGATAAACTAATGACTCTATTTGATTAAAAGCAGAGGATCGCCACCGTGGCCAAAGACAGTTCCAAGTTTTCAGGGATACAGGGCAGCATCACAGGCAAAGCATTCTTAGAGACTCTACAGCATGACCTCAGAATTCAGCACGAGATCAAGTATGTCTTCATCATCAAGCCGACTTTTGCTAAATACACCGAGATGGACAAAGTTTACTGCCGGTTATTGAAAGTTACCATCCCAAGCACACAAAGAGAATTTTCATAGGATTCTTGCGTGTCCATTGTTGGTGAAGTTCCCTCTATCTGCCTACAAGTTTTTTCTTTCTCAGTTATCATATTGTCTTTCTAAAATCTAATCTTTAAAGGAAGTTAAAGTTGCAGAAATTACCATTGTGTACTCTGTTCTTAATCTTTTACAGATTTAAATGTTTTTCCTCTGATGTTATAACAAAGAAATTCTTAAATTCTTTTTTGTTTTAACTGATATCTCACCTTTTTATCAATACACCATTTTTATTTCTAAAGAATCCAGCATTAGCACTATCTCTCCCTGTGAAACGAATCTTGTAGCGTTGTCTTTAACTTCTATCTTTTAAAAATAGACCCCATAGCCCAATGGAAGCGTAATTGATATTCATCCACTTCATTCCAAAACAATACAAACAACTCAGTTATACTCTTTCTAACTAGCCTAAAATCTTTGAACACTCAAATGAATCTAGAACTAACAGAGAGATCCCTCTCTGAAACTGATAGGGCTAGCTTCCAGTTTTGAAGCGGTTGGTTAAGGTTACCTATGATAATTTTCTTCCTACCTCATAACAACCTCTGGGAATTTATAGAGTGATAACAAGCCCTTTAATGCCCTTCATGTCTATGAACTTGGTTGGAAAAAGTCTTGATACTCATGCAATAGTTATGTAATCTTAACAATAGTAGCATCATCCCAATAGTCTCCAACATTTTCCAACTTAGGTGATTTCTCTATTCCAATATAAACCTTCTTAATTTTAATAGGCTTCCCAACAAAAGGTAATTCAATCCCTGGCCCTTCTATATCTCTTTGTCCTTCAGTTTATGAAATGTTCACATTCCTAGGGTCATCATCCTCATCAACATTAATATTATAAAAACCCTGTAACCACTGAAGAGGTGCAGTCCATTCATCTTATTCTTGTTCAAGAGGGGGGTTAGGAGCCTCCTCGAAGACCTTCTATCTTACAATTTGTAATCCCTGATCTATTGCGGAGTACTGAATTTCAAATAGGAACGTAGTTATAAATTTCTAGTTCATACCATACCACTCTATAGTGACTAAGCGTAGTTATGCGTGAAGATACCAATTGATAGGTGTAGTATATAAAGTGTTAATGAACTTATGTACCCACTGTTCTTTAGGAATGTTGCTCTAGGCTTCCTCACAACTTTGCGCATGGTCCTTAGGACAACTCTGACCTGTGTATCGAACTTCGCAACCTCCAACTTGGTCTAAAAAGAGCATTGTCAACAAGGTGTGACATTGTACCCACTCCACGATCTTCTTCTTGTGTGTTCCCCACCATCTAGTTGGCATTGCTTTCAAGGCTTCATCTAGTGCCAATAACCTCTGTTGTACTAGTACAATTCCTTCAAATTCGAATAGAAATGTCTCTAAATTATTCAAGAAATCAAATGTAGGAATATTACTTACTTCTGTGCCAATCCAATGAACTTCCTTAGTCAATCTGGCACACCTCCATGTAGAGACTTCATATATTTTGTTCTGCCAATTTTCCAATGCTTCTTCTAAATCTGACGAGAATGCACTATCACTTTGCCAGCTTCTATTTCCATCTATTGTAGGGTTAATATAATCCTACTATATTGCTGTCAGTTTATAGATGTTCTCTATCTCATAGGCGCGATCTTATTCTCTTATAGGTTTTGTGTATCTATGACCTTCATCAGGATCGAAAGGTGTAATGACCCTAAGGACATCACCTTCAAATGTCATTCTTTTGTTTTTTTTTTAGGTTGATAACAGTCAAATTGTCAAAATCCCATTCAATACTCAACAACGTTGGATAGGGAAAACTATCATCAACAATATCGATCACTTCGAAGTCTGGAAATGTCCTTACTTTGTCAATGTCCATAGGTACATGATCTAGTCTTCCAAAGTGGATCACTGCTTGTTGATTATCCATTTTGAGCATAATAGGAGATAAAATCAATTTAGGTTTTCCCATCAATGCCCAAGTCTTCTTCGTCATAACATTTACTTCTAATCCCTGGTCGAGGACCACATAGTCCATGTTGTAGTCTCCAATCTGAACACTAAGGTGCAGTTCCTTGCTTGTCCTCCTTTTTCTAGATACTTGATTCACAACTCTACTCAACAGAGGATCTACTTTTCCAATTTCATATTGTCTTATCAGGTGTTGTAGTTCCTGCACAACTCTTTCATCTTTAATCAAATGAATACAAGTATACAAGAATTCCACAAGATTGTTTACCTCTTTTCCTTATCTAGGTGGGGAAGTCTAATAAAATGCTAGAGGCATTTCACATTCCATTACTTTTGATTGTGCTTTGGATGAAGAAGCCTGTTCACCTTCAAATTCTCTTCTTGCTTCTTCAAAAGTATGATTTTCTTTCCTTGGATAAAACAATGGCACCTTCTCTGAAGCTTTTCTGATCCCTCATCCATCGATAGTCTTTCATGGAATCACCCTATCTTCTCCTATGACAACGCCTCCTCTAGTAATAATAACGACTATGGGTTCCTGGTCATGAGGTTCAGCTGTTATTTTCTGGATTTGGTGGTTTCCACCTTGTCTTTCCTAAACTTTAGCTAACAATACTGGACAGTCTTCAATGACCTGGTCAAATGAATTACAGTAGCTATGAATAGTACAAGGGTTCTGACAATCCCTTGCCAAATTCCATGGCTAGGCATAGTTATAGAAAATAATCTGACCTCGACCTCAACCCATGCCTCCTCCTCATCCTCTTCCTCTAAACTCACCATGAGGGATGAAGCTTTCTCTTCCTGGGGAATTGAACTGCACAACATTCCCTTCTAGTTGTAATTGACCTTGAATTCTATATGCATCCCTTGACCTTTCATGCATGAGGTCATAAGCCCTACAGTTTCTCTCATCATGCCCCACATATTTAAGGAATGTACAATAAATATTGGTGGGTGTCTGGACATATTTCTGCATATAATAACATTCACGAGGGCGATGTCTAGTTTTACATACCTCACACCATGGTAAAGTAGCCTTCTTCAAAGGATTAGGGGCTCCATAGGCCAAGTATTCACTAAATAAAGGACAATGCTCTTTTTCATGGCCCTCTGCTTTACATATGATACACCAGATGTCTTCTATTTTCTCTTTTCCTTTGTCTTTCTTCATGTCTTCGACCAGTAAAGATAAACTAGTTAATTGATTCAAAATCTGACTCATACCTAGACTGGATTCTCCTACAAGGGTTGATTCTAGTTTCATGGAAATATCTAATGCCTCAACTTGTGAAGCAACCTTCTATTGCATTAGAGGAACTCTAATGCATGGCAGGAGGGAAACGATGAACCATTCTGTATGTTGTTCATCTGAAATCTCAAAATTTAAATGACCTATCAAGGTATTAAACCTCTTATCAAATTCCCAAACCGGTTCAGTCAACTTATGCTTTATTTCCTTCAACTCTATAATGCACCGCGACTCCAAATTAGTCTTCTTGAACTCTGCACTCAACACAATCTTAATTTCATTCAACGGTTTAGGATGTACATATGCTTTAACAAACTTCATATACTAGCTCAGTGCATGGTCCCTCAAAGTAGTACTAAAATGAGCTCTCTTAACAACTTCGTCGATGACTTGCTTAATGCTCCATATAGCATCACATAAGAACCAGTGTTGGTCAGGATCCTTAAATCCATATCCTATGAAAATAGGCAACCTCATTTCATCTGCCATTGGTTTTCCTTGGTTTCTTAAACTACTTGTGATGGTACTCTGAGTGCTCTAATTACTCTAGTTACTTTGGTTACTTACTTCGATAGTAGGCACAGTACCTGAAGTTACTGGTTCTTCAGTCTCTACTTCCTTTTCCCTTGAGAAATTTGAATACTCTTCATCTGATTGCTCTACTTCTTCTCCACTGTAGAATCCTTCGTCTTGTGCTAATGGCCCATAACTCTACTTAAACATGTTCACAAGAGGAACCTTTCTTAATGATCTCCCACTACGCATGTGTCCAACCTCTGTGTCACTATCATTGTCTGAATTCTTGAACGCGTTAAGATCCAGTTGTTTACTGTATCTTCAATATATTCTTCTCATGCAATAGCATCTTAATATTCAACTTAAGAAAGTGTAGAAACTTTCCTCTAGGTCCCTTGAAAAAATACCTCTCTGCTTGACTATATGATTCCACTATGTCAATAGAAAACTCAGTAATGTACGCTCCAATAGTGTTATCAAACCTGAGAGCTACTGGCCTTGACACATAGTTATCAACTTTATCGACTTTCTTAATCAACGTTGATGTCCAAACCACAGGTGATCTAGATCTGATTTCAAACTAAGTGCTGCTAGTCTGGCTAACCACTCATACAACTCTTGATGAACTCCTTCAAAGAAAATCTCATGCACATCAGTAAATATGTACCTTCCCAACCAGTCTTCTGTACTAATGTTAGGGTTCTTGTTATGAGCTACGATGAAGTCCCTTTCTTTATCTTATGAATTTATGTCTTTGATGAAAACCACCTTGACATTCCCTCAAGAAGATCCCGGTCCCAACAGCAGAACCATTTGTTGGCATAGGGGCAGACCCAGGGTTCAACTCTAACATCACACCAAGAAGTCCTAACTATTGGCCCTTACAGCAACAAGTCCTAACTACTGGCCCTTACAGCAACACCTGCAAAGTATATGAAGTCTCACCTGAAGTAGCAATAGGGGGGTTTCATGACACAAGTGTCTACAACCATAAGGACTGCAAGATGATTCCAAAAAACCAATGAAAAATAACCTAGAGATTCTTAACAGTATTATGCTTAACCTCACGAAGTTAGTATATCTTCTTATATTCTATAATAAAGATAACAGTGCAATAATAGTGTAAAATATATCAAATAAAAAGCATCAACCACATGGAACAACAAGATTTTACGTGGTTCACCCCCTCCCTAGGGATACGTCCACAAAACTGTGTTCATTGATAGAGTAGATGAAAATATACAGTTCTATCTACGCACTCATTTGCATATCCTTCTCTCTTCCTCTTTCTTCCCTATCCCTACGCACCCAGCTACAGAGAAGATCTTTGCACCCAACTAAAGACCCAAAATACAGGAATATCTTAAAACATAACACTCTTACATCTCAACACCACTATCACGCCCTCTTCTCAACTCTTCTAGACCTCCATTTATATATTCCATCACTCTTAGAAAACCCTATACCGAAGCCTAGGTGCCAAAACCCTAGATCCACATTGACAAAAACCTAGGTCCACATAACACTCATTTTAAGGACTTTGCCGAACTATTCCTCCTTCTTTTCCACAAGGTGCTCTAAAGAATCCATTGGTGTCTTCATCTACTTTCTGATTTTCCATGATCTATATTATTTCCTTCTTTCTCATCCTTGATATTCTCTTTCAATGACTTTTTGTCATTTACTTCGTTCCTTCTTTTAAGCTTCTTTAACCACTTTGACCCTTCCTCGGTTTGTGTGCCTTCCGCAAAATTTATACTTTGTGTTTCTTCTTCCTTAATCTTCACTTTCTTCCTTAATACATGAACAAGGGCCAACAAGACTATTATGTTGATGTGCTATGACTGATAATATTGGATTTGAATCTCATTTTACAGTTGAAGGGTGTAGTTCTCAGCAAGATCAACCATTAATAACATGGTGCCAATAGGAAATGTATCTTTGCATATTCTAAAATGTTTATCCTTCCATCGATCCACATGGACATTTTGAACATAATGTCATGTCTTTTCGACGAAGTCCTTCATGAAGTCACAAAATCGTACTTGGGAAGTAACCAATTGTATCTTTTTTCTTTCCTGTCCTCCATCAATATCATATGTCACATATTTAAAGCTTTGCAAGGAAACCTCCTTCCTCCCCAATTCATACTCATCGCTTAAATAGATGCAATTTCCTAGTAATGTCATTCCACCACACTTGGGGCATGTCCCATATAAGCATGATTTTTGATAAAATGTAAAACCCTCTGGCCTTGTACACAAGATGATATAAATAAAGTCTCTAGATGACGATGACGACAATATAACTGAGCATTACTGCAAAAGGGTGTTATGCAAAAAATGATATATATGTGTGTGTGTGTGTGTGTGTGTGTGTGTGTGTGTGTGTGTGTGTGTGTGTGTGTGTGTGTGATAATAATAACCATACTCAATGTGATATCTACAACAACATGTGCTACGAATTGTGTTTATTCGAACATACCAAGGCTTGCATTTATGGAAATATCTTTGGCCCAAGTTAAGTTCACTATGTACTTTTCTAAATATCTCATACAATTTTGTCCGTGTAATGTCAAGAAAGTGTTTAATATGGGGTTCACGATCCCTAGATCCCCTTCTAAATTTTAGTACATATTTTTGGTTGGAAGAAGGCCTAGTGTTGTCATGCCAGAAATCTTGAACTAGTCCCTTAACCGTTCCAATTAACTTCATGTCAGAACGAGGTATCCTACCAGTGAAGGCCCACAAATTTTTTGGGACACCTTTGTCAAGGCCATCTCATCTATGAGAATAATTTCTAAGGGTTTTGACATTGCATTTCAATAAGTGAGAGGTTTATTGTAGAAAACAATGTTTTCTCGTGATCTTGCTAACAATTCATTGTGACAAGAAACGCCGGGCTGCATTGCGGTCTTTAGAACGAGATTTCTTACCAATTATTTGAAAATAATCTACAAGATTTATAACAATATCATGACTTGTTTCTACACTTTTGACTATTTTAATGCCTAAAATTCTCCTAACAATAGTCAAACTTCTAGATTTTAACAAAGCTAAAAATAATTGACATTCATCAACATAGGATTTTGATTCAAAATATTCTTTAATGATTTTATAAGAGTGAAAACAAATAGTATGGTTAGGTAATTTACCTTCAAGTGATGCTAGACCACTTTCATTGACATGAATGCATTTAGGAGTTATTCGTTGCACAGTGCTCAATCTAGGTAGGGACAATGAACCCCTATATTGGCACTCTTGACCTCCTTGTTGTGGAGTTAACAATGTTTCAATTCTTTCCCCTTCATTCATTGGTGGATCAACTATGGGAGGAGAGTGGACATGGGATTGACTATTTTCTGGAATATTTGACTGTCCAACAAGAGATTCCACCACATGAACTTATTCACCATAATGTTGTACATCGGTTGTTTCTCTAATTTCATCCATTGTATAATCAACTTCAAGTAAATCATCCATCATCTGGTCATCCACAACAAGTTTTCTTGATGAGATATTGGATGGATTGATCTCTAATGAACTCTTGCGCTTTTCTTCTAGTGATGGAGGAGAAACAATAGCGACATCTATTCCACTAGAAATTGGATTTCTCTCTTTTGAAAGCCTATGCTTTGACATACATAACTTTTATTTTTCTCTTTCTTCTTATACCTTTTCAATCGGTTTCTTTTTTCTTGAGGACTTTGTTTATCAAATATGTCAGTTCCCCATGTTTAAAGATAAAAATTGGCTTCCAAACACCCACCACAAATTTGTCTTTGTATTATGTAATAAGGCACATCCAAGTGGAGAAATTTGTTTTTGTATTACAAAAGAAGACACATCTAATAATTCCAATTCCAAGGTCGCCGAGGTGTAGGACAATTGGTGATTGAGTGTGTTGTTAAGGCACTCCTTGATGTTAAGTCACCTTTTCGAAACCTGTGGGGAGAAAAAATCCAACCATGTTAAGGGTTGGTGTGTGTCAGACCAGGTGCGATCCCTGGGTGATTTTGATGACTTAGAGGCCCCTGAGTCGCGGTTTCACAGCCACATGCTAGTGCTATAGGTCATGGACAAACTAGAAAAAAAAAAATCCAATTCCAATTCTAATTGCACTTGGAAAAAATTTCTTCTAATTCCAAGAAGACACAAGAAGATACAAACAACAATTCAAATTTTACTTGGACAAACTTGTCTTCCAATTCCAAGTAGATACAAGAATATACAAACAACAATTCCAATTGAACTTGGACAAATTTGTCTTCCAATTCCAAGAAGACACAAGAAGATACACACAACAATTCTAATTGCACTTGACAAATTTGTCTTCCAAATTTTCCTACAATGATATAGAAATAGCACAAAACTCTCTTTGAATCAAACAAGAACACTAAAATAAGAAAAGCATGTATGTGCGCACTATTTTATCTGAATATGTCACAAATTATTTGTCGGCCTTGAATTATATGTAGGTGATGGAGTGTGGTTGGCACCAAAAAATGCCCAACAAGAATGCATGCATGTTCCTAGAACATGTGCACAGTAAAGCACACACATTTCTCTTGAGTATAAACGACCAACAGCTATAGCTCAATCAAGTCGCAAAAGCATGTGCACGCTCTTAATGCAACATATAGAGAATTTATTATTGACAAAACATTTTTATGAATAAATAGGTATAGGGGTATGGGGACAACTAAGGCCTGAAGGGGTTAGGATTGAAAGTGTTTTCAAGGATAGAGAAATAGTTAGAGCACCAAGATGTGGGTGATGTGGGTGCAAGATCTATAGAAAAGGTATATGCATAGTGCACTCAAGGCTCGAGTGTAGAGGAGGTTAAGGGTTGAGTATAAGTTATGCATAGGCTTAGATGGAGCTAGGGCGTTCTATGTCATGGTCTACATCAAGCTCTAGGTCATTGTCTAAATATAGCTCTAGCTCTATGTCGTGGTCCAGGTCATGGTCTACGTCAAGCTCTAGGTAATCATATGAATCTATCTCTAGCTATATGTCATGGTATAGTTCATGGTCTAGGTCTATGTTATAGTAATCGTATGTGTCTATTTCATGCCCTGGGTCTTTCCATGTCTTGGTCTTGCTATGTCTAGGTTTAGGTATAGGTCGAGGCCATTTATTTCCTTGCAAGGTAGGGAAAGGGGCTACAGAGAGGGGAAGAAAGAGAGGGTGAGAGGGGGAGAGGGGAAGAAAAAGAGAGTGAGGGATAGGGAGATAT